>APFE030377787.1:0-41890 GCA_000404065.3 Pinus taeda | reverse complement strand
AGCTCTTGTTTGGTTTGTTTGTCACTAGAGAGTCTTAGACTCCTAGGGAGGTTAGATTTGTCCGCAAATATAACTCTTTCCGCATGACATGTACCATAATCCATACTGAGATGTGCCTTTGAGGTATCTCAATACACACTTTGTCTCCTTCCAAAAAATCTTGGTAGGCTGAACCATCGCTTGACTCAGCTAATTCACCACATAGCACAGAAATTGTCGTGTTCTCATTAATTACATCAGTGAACCCATAAGCTATTTGTACACAGTAGCCTCTACCACTTCTCTTGAACTAGCAACCTCCTTCCTCTAGTTACTTGCTAGAGGAGTCTGCATGGGCTTGCACCTCTCCATGTGGAATCTCCTAAGTATCTCGTTGGCATACTTGCCCTGATACACAAACAACTCCCCATCCTTTTGCCACACTTCAATGCCATGGAAGTAATGCATGAGATCCATGTCTTTCATCTTGAATTCTCTTGCAAGGTCCTCCTTGCAAGACATGATAAAATGATCATCACTAGTTAATATGAGATCATCAACATAAAGTACGATGATCAAAAATTTCCCTTTCACCACGATGTGGTACAGGTTTGAATCCGCTTCACTCTTGGTGAAGCCCAACCCAGTGAAGTAGTTGTCTATCCTAGTGTACCAAGCATGAGGTGCTTACTTCAGCCCGTACATCACTCTCTTGAGTTGACACACATGCGACTCATGATCGAAGGTCTCAAGACCTTTCGGCTACTCTGTGTACACCTCTTCCCCAATATGGTTATTGACGAATGCATTCTTCACATACATGTGATGGAACTTCCAACCCATCTATGCTTATAGTGCCCACATAGATTTGATAGATGAGTACCTTGTGACAGGAGCAAAAGTCTCATCATAGTCAATCCCCTTGACTCATGAAAATCCACAGGCAACAAGTCTTGCCTTATGCTTATCCACACTACCATCAGTAGCTTGCTTTACCTCGTAAAGCCAATGGGAACTCACAACTGACTTGTTTTTTGGTATCGGAACCACAACCCAAACAATGTTACAAACTATGGAGTCATACTCCTCCACCATAGCATCAACCCAAATCGGCTATTGCGCTGCTTCCTCAAAGGAAGATGGCTCTCTCTCAACACATTCCCTAGCAAGGGCCATGTATCGAGTGTACCTCCCAGGTGACCTCCTCTATCTACGCTGAGAAGATGGTGCTCCCACATTCTCTCTTACATCCTCCAACAATCTATTAGCTTCTCTTGTGTGCTTCGGTACATATCTGGAAGACACTGCTTGAGTGGATGTCTCCACTCCCGGAACCTCTACATGTAGTTGCTCCACATCAGTCTAAGGCTCCTCCTCCTTAGGAACCAACAGTTCCTCCACAACCTATATTTGGAGCTCCCTCTCGAGAGAAATACGCATGGACTTTTGCTCATCAAACGTGAGATCTTTGTGAAGCACTGTCCTTCGATTGGTAGGAAAGTATACCCGATAGCTGTGAGGTGTATCATTGTACCCCACGAATATCCCCAACTCTGCTGCCAGCTCAAGCTTCTTCCATGCATGTTTTGTCACATGGAAATATACCAATGAGACAAAGATCCTGAAGTGGCCCACATCTGGTCTCTTACCAAAGAAGTCCTCCTCCGGTATCTTCATCCCAAGTATGTGATGCGGGCTTCTATTCTCTAAAATTACCATTGTGTTGCATGCCTCAGCCCACAAGTGAAGTTGTAGGCCTTGGTCATATAACATTGCCCGTGCTGGCCCTACAATAGTTCTATTCTTCTTCTCAGCCACCCCCATTCTATTGTGCATTATGAGGTGTCGTCAACTCTGGTTTAATTCCTTCCACTGCAAAGAATTCCTTAATCTCTTGAGAGATATATTCTCCGCTATTTCCACTTCTCAAGGCCTTGATCTTCTTCCCTGACTCTTTCTCGACCAAAGCTTTGACCTCACAATACTTTGTGAAATTTTGGTGCTTTTTCTGCATGAAATAAATCCAACATTTACGAGAATATTCATCAATGAAAATAACATAATATGTTTTATTCATCATGGATGTTATCGAGAATCGTTCACACAAATCAGTATGAACTCGCTCTAAGATAGCCTCTGCTCGACTATCTCGATTATGAAATGAAGACTTGGTGTACTTTCCTAAGGTACAACCTTTGCGTGTGTCAACTTGCTCATGTTTACCTTTGGGAAGTACTGTAGATATCTATTGCATTATCTTCAAAGCCCTGTGATGCAAATGGCCCAACTACCTGTGCCACAACTCACCAATGTCTTGGCTTTGCATCAATTCTACTTTTGTACTCAATGCTACACAATCATTTACCTTTAGTTTATAGAGATTCTTCACCTAAATCC
Source organism: Pinus taeda (assembly GCA_000404065.3). Taxonomy (NCBI): domain Eukaryota; kingdom Viridiplantae; phylum Streptophyta; class Pinopsida; order Pinales; family Pinaceae; genus Pinus; species Pinus taeda. Next base: position 39,514 of record APFE030377787.1, on the reverse strand, counting down.
CTATCCTCTTGGTCTTACCCATGGCTATGCCTCTTTGGAATGCCTTTCCTTCATTGAAAACAACATCCTAGCCTTTGTCCTTAAACATCGTGACCGATACCAAGTTCTTCTTCAGTCCAGGCACATACATCACATTTGTCAAGGTGAGAAGAGCTCCATGTTACCTCCGAAAAGAAACACTATACCGTATGTCGTCATCCATCTCTATGTGCATCTTGAGGTCTTTCTACGCCAAGGCACTGAATAAATTTTTATCACCGGTCATGTGGAATGAGGCTCCAGTGTCAAGATACTAGACATAACCCATCATCGATGACACCATGCATGCCTTAAGGGTAAAGTCCATTTTGATTGGGAGGCTAATGCCTCACCTTCTGATCCTTCCGAGGATCCCTTCTTGGACTTCTTCGATGGGAAATTAGTCACATAATGACCCATCTTGTGACAATTAAAGCATCTTACTTTAGACATGTCACCCTTCTTCCGTCCATGAGAACAATTCTATTTGGAATGGGAAGCCTTCCCCTTCCCTTTCTTTGCCTTACTTGCTAAGGCCATATTTTCTTCATCAACATTCATGGATGAATAACTATCTTATGCGCTCCTCCTGATCTCATCCTACGTAAGATCCGACCACAGTCATTCCCAATCCGAAAATTTATCCATTCCATTCAGAGATTCCTGGTATCTATTCCAACTCTTTGGAAGGCCAAGGAGGGCAAGGCTCACCATATCATCATCAACAGTAGTTATTCCCACACTACCAACCTCATCTCTATAGGTGCTGAGCTTATTCACATATGTGGAAATAGTATTGCCCTTCTCCATCTTGATTCTTCTAAGCTTATCCTTGAGCACCAATTTCCTCTGGTCACCACTGTTCTGGTAGAGGTCCTTCAATGTATTTCCCATTCAAAATGGAGTATCTTTCCCATGGATACTCAAGACAATATGGTCTCAAACTCCCTCAAGGATTATATACCTCACCTTCACCACACACTTCTTCCACTCAGCAAACTCTTGTGCATTAGTTGATGTTGGCTTTGGGATTTCTTGTTTAATGAATTCTTCCAAGCCATTGTCTTCTAATATAGCGTCCATTATATCATTCCATGCTATGTAATTCGAACCATAGAACTCCATTGGCCAACCTTGAAGTCTGATATGAATTTGATTTGCACCTGCAAACCCAAACATCAAACTTCAAATTCTCTTCTCAATATATTGTTCACAGCTCCGATACCATGTAGAGATTTCTACAAACTTGCCTATGATACCATGTACAAAATCTGATGGTAGGTTAACCTAATAATGAAATATAAATAAAATCATAATCCGATAACTTACTTCTACTATCAATTTGCGAAAGCTTAAATATTAAGCGAAACAATATAACTAGAAGAAGAAGAACCAATGGCACAATACATATGAAAATACTTTGGAGAAAGCCTCGGCTAAAAACACCACACTATTGTATTATCATACATGGTGGAAATACCTAGGAATTATACAAATCCGTAGCTCTCACAACTAGCCAGATCTCAGTACAATCCTCACGGATGCTCACAGGAAATCTTGGCTTTCCCTCCAGCCTTCCTCTTCACCCTCCAAGCTCCTATTTCCTTGTGATGTTCCTTGTGGATGATTTTCCTTCTACCAAGTGGAAAACTCATTCAAAACTTCACAATCATCAAGGATCAATCCTTGACTGAATGCACAAGTTTTATCCATAAGAAAACACATGCAACTGATAGTACACTATCCTTGAACATTAATCTCAACTGGGTCTTTCTCAGAATAGACATGGATGAGTTTCTGATGCAGGAATCTTCAGTTAACTACAGTAGCACTAGTTGAGTGCATTAATGCATCAACTAACTGTTAATTCACTATTATTTCCTCAAAGAGTTTGGAACTAATTTAACTGGACTTAACTCAGTAAACTGAGTTAACTAATTACAACTCAAATATAACTCAATCTTGTCTCCTTAATTTAGGGGTTAGCTCCTGCATGACTTCAGAAGGCCTTCTTACTTGAATTTATCCAACTAATTAATTTATAATTAATTAATTAATTATTTCCAAGTAGTTGTTAAGACTAAATGCAACTTTAATTAAGAATTTAATTCAAGGACAAATTAAATTGGAATATTCTTGTTGCCATATTTCAACAGAATCACAGTGAGGCTCTTGTGACTTCCAAATGCTAGTTCCAAGGAGATTGAGTACATGTGAGAATTGATGCTGACATATGTGAGAAAAATATGGTAGGTCAAAGGTGTTAACAAATTATTTTTTAGTAAGATATATGACATATGTGTAGTTTTTATATTAAATAACCATATCTCCCTTAATATTGAAATCCTAAAATTCTTATTATTTTATGCTTACTAACTCTCCTCACATTCTATTATTTGTATGTATGACATCAATAAAAGTGTTGACAAATTTTCTTATAATGAATTTGTAAACCTAGGTATCTCCACTACGAAAATTTTCTCAAAAACATTTTGCAGAATCATCAAGAGTTTAATATTAATTCCCCGGCTGCGGGTGATTAAGGTGAGAGTTAATGAAGGGGCGGCCTTATTAATAGGCAAGTGGCAGCCCGCTTCAGACAGGTGGACGGAAGCGTCTCGAGACAGCTTCCCCCGTCCGACACAGTTAAATGCGGCCTTAACTCCGCATGGGAGAACGGTCACGCAGAGTATTATATCCGTCGACCTCCTCCACCCGACGATGCACTGTGAAGGGTTGGCAAAGGTTGAAATGGTTAGCGTCTGGTCTCGGTGTTCTGTTAGCAATTTGTTGAAGTCATGGATGAGGGTGTTATGGTTGAGAGTGTCAGGATTTAGACCTCAGCCCTCTGCTCAGAAGGCCTTGGTCTTCACCCTGGGTCACTCAGGCTTCCTTGTTTGTTCGCATCAGACGGTCCTGGTCTCTGTGCGTTACATCCGGCTTCAAAGTATTAGGGCTCTGAGCACTCCACCCAGCGCGGCTCTGGTTTTTCCCCGTCTGCAGATTTGGGTGGTAAGTTCCAGTCCTTTCCATTTTGTTATTTCTACTGTTATCCACTTACCTTGTCGGCTTCTGTGTGGAGAAGGGCACATTTGGATTCTGGGTAGAAGGGTCTCAGGATGCCGCGTGAGAAAATGCGACTCATTAGTCGACGGGGTGGCTCAAGGGGTGGTGCTAGAGGTTGTGCTTCTTCTCCACGATCCTCAGCCTCACTCGGCTCTCCCTCTGAGGAAATCAACTCACGAGGAGCTGGGCGGGGATGAGGCAGAGGGAGAGGGCGGGGAAGGACAGCGATGTGCTCGCTCGGCTCTCACCCTTCCACTCGATTCTGGTTCCCTTGCGTCTTGGATAACGCCACCTATTATGTTACAGTCAGGCTCGCGAAATGTCAGCACGCAGCCGTGCCAGAAGTCCTAGTGGAGCCATGACCACCCTCGCCTGTTCAGAGCTCTCGACTGTAGCCTGCGGAGGCCTCGAGTGTGGTGGCGTGAGCAGTGGCAGGAACAAGCGAGCCTGCACGGAATGATCCCCCCTACACGGATTCAAGCGCCTCTGATCCATACGCCTGTCTCGTGGTGGAGGAAAAACCATCCACCTCCATGGATGAGTAAGTCCTTTGTTTGGCTGCTCTTACAGCTTCAGAATGGTGGCTCGATGGTTTTGGGTTGATTCTCGTTAACGTATGTTATGTCTGTTATGTGTTTTATGTCGGGTATGTATGGAAGCTCCGTGTCTGTAAAATTCCCCCTCGCTTCGGCAGGGATAGGAAGCTATTTGGCATGTAACTAGTCTATTATGGGTTCGGGTCTGGAGTCAGTCGATAGTGTCTTCGTTCCATAGTTTTTTAGGTTCATGTTCAGTCACAGTACGCTTAAATGTTCAGCGGCAGCCATCCTAGCATGGAGGATGTAATCCTTTTGTAACTCTTTTTTGTATAATATATTAGCAGTAGCACAATTTACACACAAAAAAAATATTAATTATAAAAATAAAAAAAATAAACCAAATAAATTAAAATATTTTAACCATCAAGCCACATTGAAAATACATATGAACACATAGAAAGAAATAGGGTTATGACTAGTTAAATCATGTTTTTTCAAAGCAAAGAGAAAAACCACTAAGTGAATCTTAAAAATGTGAATAAATCCACATAATTTTTTTAGATTGAAGTGTGAAAGTGTCTAAATACATATTTTGTTTTAACTTTGTTCGTATCAAAAGTGGCTACAAGAAAGTCAAAAAACACCTAATGAAACTCATAGTTCACAGTAGAAGTCGAACAATTAAGTTTGAGGTTCAAAATTGTCATTAAGTATAACCTAGCATGTTTATAACCAGAAAGAAAGAAATATATTGAATATTGCTTGATTATAAATAGATAATCACACAACATAAAAGAAAAAAATTTGCATCTCTATATCTAGTAGCTTTGTAACCTTTTTGTGTTCTCATTATTTAAACTCTTCTTGTGAATTCCAAATGCTAGTGTCAAGGAGATTTGTGCTCAGTCCTTCAGAGAGTACACGAAAATTGTGTACATATGAGAAAAATATGGTAGGTAAAAGGTGTTAACAAATTATTTTTTAGTGAAATATATGATATATGTTTAGTTTTATATTAAATAAGTGCACCTCACTTAATATTGAAATAAAAAACTTCTTCTCATTTTCTCCTCTTTTATAAATCTCCCTGCATTCTATTATTTGTATGGATGTTGTCAATACATATCTATGTGTCAATGCTAATATGAAAAAAATAAAAAATATTTACCCTGAAAAATGTAAGTTAAATCCTTGTTGATTTATTTTATGGCTGAAACAATAATAATTACATTTGAAAGAAGTAAGGCCAATTCAATCTAGTCTACCTATCTTCTTTAGGGAAGATAGATCTTATGATCCCCACATGGGTTAAGATCTTTCTCCTAGCCAAACCATTGTTGAGAAGACACATCTCACTTGTTACTAAGTAAATGAGATAAAATCTTAGTAACACTAAACTACATCATATTTACAAAATATTACATCATTTTTGTTAAGAAGGCATGTTTCGCATACTAGTAAGTAAAGTAAGTAAGAATAAGTGGATAAAGCACTCCTAAAAACTCATATTTACAAGATATATTTTTCCTAAAATATAAAAATATATACATATACCAAATATTACATTAATATAATTAAAAATATAGAATGAGTGCCAAAAACATGCTTATCAAATTATCATTAAATGTCAAAAGGTTTTCAAATGATAACTGAAGTTTATTTAATGTCGAGAGTATCTTGATGGTCATTTTGAACTAGTGGGACAATATTGTTTCTGGATATGTGCAAGATTTTATGCACAAGCAAGAGAAGCACAATGGGATGTGAAATATAATTAGTTGCTTCATTAAAACATGAATAAAAAAATCATGAAAATTTGAATAAAAAATAATGAACTTTATGCTTTTGAGAAATCTAATGTCAAACATAGAATAGTGGAGCAAAGAATATAGAGGAAGCATGACAATTATTGACCTAGCGAATACAAACAGCCATGCCTCGGCATCCAAAAACTCAAATTTTTTCCTTTTAATAAATGGGTGAATCCATGAATATGGGCTACATTTTTTGGCCAAATGTGGCATGAAATTTCAAAATTTTACTCTTTTATCAGATTGAATCCCTCAAAATTCATATACGCGTTATGAATTTAGATTTGGGGTAATGAGACAATTTTTACATAATTATGTTGTTGTCCTAATGATTTGTATTTCAAACAATATTTCTGTCATATAATCTATCAAATTTCCATTACATTAAATTCTTGTCCTTGCAATTTTTTTGCATATCTTAACAAGTCTGTGTGTGTTAGTGCAAAATAAATTAGTCGAAAATGTGTGTGTGTGTGTAAACTTGATCTACACAAAGAGAACTAATCAATATATAATGAAACTTATTTTTTTTATGAAAAATTGATTTCTTTATTATTTTTTGAAGTTGTAAAATTAATATTTGGATTGCATTTTTCAAACACGTATTTCAGACCGATTTTTTGTATTCTATTTAAATAAATAAATAAACAAGAGTAGACACTGAATAAGACTTGTAAATGAAATGAATGCAATTTTTTTTATTTTTTTTAAATTTTTATATATTTTATGCTATCTACTTTTCATTCAACCCCTTTGAAACTATCCAAAAGAAATTCAAGCATAAGGTTCATAAGAAATAATATGAAAATATCATATGAATTCAAAAATTTCAAACTCATGTTCCATTGGATAGAGAATTCGTTCACAAATCCAACGTGATCAACTCTGCCCTGAACAACAAATATTGACTCAAGTACGCTATTATATAAGATGGTGTCGCAGAGAAATCTCTAGAAGGGGACCTACAATTATTTATTTTAGGTCTTTCACAACTCAATCGAACACTTTAAAAGCTGAATCAAGAGCTTTATGTGAATTTTGAAATAACGTGATTGAGCATTTAATAAAACCTCATTTGAACTATCGAAGGGTTAATAAAAACATCGCCACGATTCAGGGATGTAGCTCAAGCGATAAAATATCTCGATCAAGCCATTGTTTCACACCGTACTCCCCCTAGATTCATTGATAAAATATGAATAATAAATCATGCTACAAACATGCCTTATAGGGGAGCCACCTGCTGTCCATCTCTTTATTCCATCGATATGTTATCACTTCATCAAGTCCTTTTTACCTCCCTCATAAATCACCATGGTTTTTCTTTTAATTCATCCATAGCATAAATCTATCTTCGATAATGCATTTTATTAGTTTTCTATCAAGATATAAAATGACTCTTCCATCCATTGATGGACCCACTCAATAATTTTAGCCTGAATCATGTAATAGAGGAAATCAAGAGATTGATGTGAAATAAAAGTTTATAAACATAGATTTATTTTAATCAAAAATTATGATTTGTATCATAATGCATGCTACTTGTGCTTGGGTAAGAGTCAAATCCATGTTTATGTAGATTTCAAAACTCTCCAAAAATTTGATTAACCTAAGTAAAATTGAAACTTTAATTCTATTAAGTTTTCAAAAGATTGTGTATTTTATGTTTTTCCAAATGACCTGTAGTTTCTATTTTATTTTAAAAGGACCTTTTGTTAATAAAAGAAGACTATGGTTGGACTCCCACGACAATTTATATTTCTCTCCTACAATTTAATAAATAGACTCAGCTTGTGTTGCATATGAGAAATTGTTGTAGACAAAATTCTAAGCATTGGAATGATTATAGTGTACAATTCTGCAGTGAAAAACCAGGTAATATTACCCATCAGGAAGGGATGTGGGCGACTCCTTTTCTCGAAAGTGGATTGTTTGACATGGTATCTATCATTGCAGTTTCCTTGATCCTTCTAGTTTTTCTTTTAGGAAACAATTTGGTTAACATGAAGAGAGCAACATTGGAAGGAATTATAAAAATACCACTGCCACTATCGAGTGCGGTGAGAGAAGCACAAATAAAGACACCAAAGTTATCGTGACTATGGTTAGAGATAAAAGGTATACTTTTGTTTCAAATCCTACAACATCTAGAGCCAAAGACATGGACAGTACGATTTGACAATTGGTGGAAGTACTGAATTGGCCAATTGAGGAGCAAGGGAAATTAAAAGCATTTAAACATGACCTTAATTGAAATGTCTTGATCGAGCCCCTGTTTCTCTTCTGTGACTCCCACACATTCAAGGATTAGAGTGGCGGAAAAGAGAGCTTGACCAATATATAGCTCGATTGAGCTCCCTTATTGAAAACCTCACCAAAAGAAGATTGACACCTGATTTGAACCCAATTAACCATGGATTACATAGGAGCTCGATTGGATTTTTTTATAGCTCAATTGAATAATATTATTTAAGTGCTCAAATTTCTCAATCCAAGGTAAAATATTGCTCTATTAAGCACTTAAAAAATGATCAATGGAGTTTCTTTTTTGTGCTTTTCCCCTTGCATGCTTGCCAAAAAGTACAACCAACCTCCATGGGTTCACCTAAATGCAAACCTAGGTATATCTACTGTGAAAATTTTCTAAAAACGATTTTGCAAAATAATGAAGAGTTTAATATTAATTATAAAATGAGAAACATAAACTAATTAAATTGAAATATCTAAACTATGAAACCACACCCAAAATCCATATGAACAAATAGCAAGAACTAGGTTACGACTAGTCAAACCATGAAACAAATAAAATGAATTTTCAAATCCACGACATAAAACGCTAAGTGAATCTTAAAAACGTGAATAAATCCACACAAAGAGTTTGTTAGATTGAACTTCCAAAGTTTCAAATGATATTTTATTTTAACTTTGTTCTTGACAAAAATTGGTGTGCACATTGACTTTTTGCGGTGGTTCTTGTCATATGGATGTCATCTCAATATTAAAATCAAAATCCTCAAAATTGCTTCCAATCACTATAAAACCTCTCATCTTGTAGCCTGCCATATACCAAATCATTTGGTGAGTTTGATCCCATATTTTAAGGGAACTAAAGCCATTTGTCTACTTGAAACTCAAAACAATACCCAAGGGAACTCATAATTCACAATGGAAGTCTAACAATTAAGTTTGATGTTCACAATTATCATTAATCATTATATATAACGTAACATGTTTATAATTAAAGAAAAAAATAAATTGAATTTACTCATGCATAATTAAGAAGATAAGCAATCATGATCATCCCATGATGAGTACATGCACCATGACACAATAAACCTCTCCCCCCAAGAAAAAGGAAAAATGGTCATTCTTGTTTAAAATCTAATAACAATTAAGTCATAGAGGAAAACATCAAATTCAATTATAAAAAATGTCTCAAATTGTTGTGAACATGCTCGTTGTTATTTGACTATGCATTTCAAATGTCATCTTACAATGTTTGTGGCCTTTGGTTATGTTTTATATTTTAATTAGAAGAATGTGTGGTATTAACTCCACATCAATGTAAGAATGTGGTACAAGATATATGTGTACATCCATTAGTGGTTACAATGCTCATCCATGACTTTCTAAGGAACACTTTCAAATTTTACCTCTCATTTTATTTTATTTTAAACATAAAATATAATATATGTATGTGTATTATGATAATGTTCAGTTCTAAATATGTGCATGATGATACGTTCACCATGCAAGTATGAGAAGAGAATCAAATTCATTTCTAGATGTTTCCATTTTAATATATCAGTATGAAACTTTAAGATAATTTCATGATGTTGGGTCTAACAAACATAAATGAAGAAAGAGAATATTATGGAAAAGAGTATCTTGATGTTAGGTGGAGAGAGAGAGAGAGAGAGAGAGAGAGAGAGAGAGAGAGAGAGAGAGAGATTGCAAGTGAGAGACTATGTGTGTGTTGTATTCTTTAGAAAATGTTAATTACTTATATTGATGTTGAAGCTCAAATGAAAATTATTCAAAAATATTGGGATCCTACTCATCCTTGGGTTCCATCCATTTTTGAAACATATGTAGGAGCATATAAAATTTAAGGATCCATACTTAGGTTATAGTGTAAAAGCATTGGGTTATATTACTAATTAGTAAATGCCAACTACAAAATTTTTGGCGATAATTTTATGAAAATATTAAAATTTGTAATTAATTTTTAGTTTATTCACACACACACACACTTATAAATGATTATAATTTGGGTGAATTGTATTTTAAAAAATGGGAATTGGTTAATTCATTCTGTTGAAAACTAAAAGGAAAATTACTCGTAGGGTATAATTTACACAATAAATTTCCTCTATCCATGAGAATTTGGGTTTGCTTTAATATCAATAGGTATATCATGAAAATGGTTATATTGATAAAAATTCCTATGTTAACCTAGTTATCATCATTTATTTCTCCATATTCTAATTAATACTATGCAGGATTAGGAAAAATAGAAACCAAGCCCAAAACCAACCAATTGATTGTTTTGGAACTAAGTTACATATCCTTTTCATCCTTAACACAAGTGAATGATGGCATGAATGAGTGAGTATTCTCCTATCACGATGGACTCCCTTAATGAATTGATTTGAAGTGTATATTTTCGTCATAAATATATTGAATATCTTGGGCTATGGAAAAAATTCTCATTGGTCTAAAATAAAAGAGTCAAAGGGAGATTATAACCTCCAATGCCTCAATTATAAATCCACTTATAAATATTTACTCAAAAAAACTCCCTCTCTCAACACAAGACATTAGCACAACTATTATTGTGGTTACACCATCTAGAAAATTTACATAGCCATGTACAGAATGTTCATGAATGCCACAAACACTGCATAAATGAAAATAAAGCACATTTTGATGTTCCAAATTAATTGTTATTTCCATACTTTTATTTTGATCTAAAATGGGCATTTATTTCAAAATAGGAAGAATCCCTATCATTTTCAACAAGCATATTATTGCGACTTTAAATTAAGATTAAATTGTAAAAGTCTATAACATGGAAAACTTATTGAACACAGATATCAATTATATGATAGAGAATGATGGATGGTTTTAATTCAAATTTTAGAATTAGATGATTAGTAATAATGCTCCTATAAATTTTTGCATGAGTATAAAAGTCTGGAGTCCTTAATTATTAAGAAATCTAGAGATCAAAATAGTCTGATGCTCACTCTTAGAATAGAAATTCCGTACTTGTGTTAGATATATTTGAGGTCATATTCAATTTATATTCTATTATATTACATATACAATATTATTTACGCGACTCACATAAGTGCACCTTCCATCTGTGTCTACCACTACCCATGTTTTTCTCTCTTCATCTTTGATTTTTTCTAAGAGCCCTTGTTGAACTTGTTATCTTGTAGTCTGTCATATTCATTCAATTTTTTTTTGTTAATGTAAACAAATTATTGAAAGGGAATTTTTGTATTAAAATGATACTTTTATTGTTTTTTTTCTCAATGAAAGTATAATTTTTTTATAAAAAATGGCAATTGTGCACACTAGTTTTGTAGATTTATTAGGAGATTGAATTTCATTGATGACAAAGAGAAAGGAAGCCCTAATTTTTGGGGATGAAATAATTATGGTAAAAATTAATCCCTTGAATGAAGCATTGAAATTTCATGTCATAATATTCCACCCATGTAATAAAACAACAATTAATATTCAAACTAACTTGTAAGAATATAGAATCTCTCTTCAATGTAAAATATTATAGGATATGAATGAAACAACAACACCTTCTATTAACAATTTGTCAATACATACTTCACTAGGTGTCTTTGATACTTAATTTAATATCACTTCTATGCTTAAATAGTAGTACTACCACACAACTTCCCTCATTATATGTTCAATTGGTCACCTCTATATATTCATAACATATTTATCATGCAGGAACCTCAAGGACATATGAACTGAAAATATGAATCAACTCCTAGAAAGGTACATTTTATGCTTCCTTAGAATGAAGTGATCTATTATAACTCTTAAAGGAAGTGCATATTATTGGTTTTGGAACCCAAACCTCTCTATTGAAGACATCATTATGATGATGAGAACTAGACACATAGCCTCAATCTCATGGAATTCTCTATCTCCAATCCATAGCTAGGTTGATCATGTATATATTATTACCCTTAATACCTCGTTTAGACTGAGAAAAGTTAAGTATCATACCCAGCCTATTCCATATCCCTTCTGATTCTTTAACACTATGTGACATGTTTTGATTATTGCTCTCATTAATGATTGGTTCACAGGTGCGAATTTTTATATTTTACACCCCATATTGTACAATTATCCCTTGAATTACATTTATTTCCTATTCAAAGAAGAAAATACGATAGACCTTGAGCCTGCGTGTGTTTTCCTCAACAAGTAGGACACCTCGAAATAAAATTTGAGTCCACATGTGAGCATTGATCAACAATAGGAAATGTGATTCATCATATTCAATAACAATGAGTAGGATTCAACATATGCCATTCATTCAATATTTTGAGTGACAGTCAATTAATTATGGGAGGCATTGGAGTACTCATCTGACATATGTGTTTATCAGTAGTTCCATTTTCTTAAGAGATAGTACCAAGGAAAGGAAATCTAGCCATTGAGTTTGACTTTAGTTTTCCGAGGTCCTTAATATTTTTTGCCTTGCCCTCTTGATACAATTCTTTTCGAATCTTTTCCAGCCTCATGTACAAATTTTCTACTTGCAAATTGACTCAAATATACACCAATTTTAGTCACTTCTATCTAACAATATACATATTTTTGGGGATTGGGGATGGTGTGTTCTAGTCCTTGCCTCTCACTTAAATATTTATTTATCTATCTAGTTGGGATCTAATACACCTCCTTCCTAACTTCCACGCACCTCCATTCTTTAGGCATTATGCAGTTTTTAGTTAGGTTGTAGGCTTATTGGACTTCCATTGCAATGTTCATGTACCTCCTTCTCTCTTTTCTCTCTTTATTTTCTTCTGTAAACATTATGAACAATTTTTTGTGGAAGTGTCAATTGTTTTCTATATCATATAGTCTTACAGATACATCGCATTCTCTATAGGTTTAGGTTTCCTATATAATTAGCTATGTTTCTAGATGCCAAGAACATATATTATGGGAATTGAACACAGATGTTCTCCTAGGAAAGTAGGATTTGTTGGCACGCAATTTCAATCATCATTAGTGCATTTATGAACAATAGAAAATGGTGTTATTCAAAATGAATTTCAATCACTATAATTTAATATATGTTATTCACTCGGAATTTTTTAATAGTGTGCAAATAAACGTCTTCCTTATAGGAATATGAGTACTTGTTTAACATAATTCTTCTACTTTTAATTTCTTTATGGTAAGAGATACCACTAAGGAAAAGGTATTTGGTAGCTAGCCATGGATATGAATCATATATTCATATGCCCTCACCCCTTAACCGTAGAACTCTTTTCTTATGTTTCCAACCTCTTATACCACATTTTCCCCTAGAAATTTCCTGAGTTATACACCCTTATCCATAGTTCGGGTGATAGGGGTTGGTGTGGTTAGAGCTCATGGTGCTCATTTCAGGGTTCCTCTATGCATATCATTAGGCTCCAACACACACCATTCTTGGATTGTGCACACATTCCTTCTTTTCAGTTGACTTTTATTTTAAGTTTAGGTTGTAGGCTCTTTGGAATCTGATTGAATTCTTCATGAACCTCTTATTTTTCTCTACATTTTCATTTTTTAGAATAACCCATGCCACCTTCATAGGATTAACCGCCATCCATTGAAAACACCTTCGTAGATCCTCAATTCAATGTTTATGTTCTCACCATTACATGTTTTGATTACTATTCCCCGCATTAACAACTCAAACAATAGTTTCTCCATGCCACCTTGAGCAGTAACTACTTGATATTCCAACTTATTAATATAGAGGAATTACACTTGGTGAGTTTGACTTGGCCAATTGAATATAAACAAATTCCATTGGGAATTGATTAAGGTGTTCCAATGATTAAGAGCTAGGTTAAAAAATAACATTATTTATAAGTTAATTTATTTAAAATAAAAGGGAAATCAAGGTAATTGAATATACACGTGTACAAAATAAAAAACACCATCACAATCATCACATGATTAGAAGTTCCACCATGACGTTATAAACCTAACAAAAATTGATGATTCTTTTTGAAACTGTAACAACCATAAATCATGGAGTAAAACGTCAAAAACCATATTCACTCTGAGATTAATCTAGATTATTTGACTCAGAATTTTATGCTCATATTACAAGTTTTGTCCCCCTTGTTTATGTTTTGATTTTCATCTATTGGGATTTATGGTATTGAAATGACACAAACAATATATGTGTATGTGCCTTAGTGGCTACAACTCTCATACTTTAGCTATTTCTTAACATTTATATTCCTTAGTTTGAGTGGATTTATTTATGATAGAGAAAAGTGGTGTTTTCATACTATCACCAGGGTTCCCCTCATTTAGATACATGCATGATAGAAGCAATATTAATTTTCCACCTAGAAAAGAAAACATCAAGAAATTTATTGAACCTCATAATTGACATGAAATCATGTCAAGTTTACCATGAAAGTATGAGAATAGAAACATGCTCCATTTTAGTATGTTTCCTTTATAATAAATTGGATGGATACCTTGGCAATCAGTTCTTCAGATAGAAGAGTCGTATGCATCAATATATGTGGAATTTGAAAATTCACCTCTTTTGGAAGTTTGACATCCTTAACACTCTCAATGCAAGGGATTCCTTGATCCTGTGTACTAAGGACATAAATAAAATGAGAGAGTATATCCAAATGATTATAAGGGACTAATGAATATATTGATAAATCCTTCTCTAATATATGTAATCAACCCAGGTTATGTTATCATGATAAAATAATGATTGTAAATGAGGTTATTATTCACTACATAAAAGGCATCACTGATAAGTAAAATATAAACATAAGATCTCATATATACTCCCTCTAGCTAGGAATGGAATGCCAATACCATCCCTCAATGGCACTATTCACTAAATGCCCCATGAAAAGTCACTTCAATACCGTGTCTAAGCTCAATTGAATAGGATGCAAATAGAACTTCCCTCAATCCAAGTTTAAGTATTTGAATCTTATCTTTGTACTTTGTTTCCAGCGTTGAAATAATAAATACACCATGAATACATAACACAACTAAGGCCAAAAAATAGCTCGTAGTGCATACTTTTTATGAGGTGAAGCCTTGTTGATTCTACTATGGAAGTGTAAACTGATCTCACTCCATGCTCTTACACTAAGCCACATTTTCTTCTTGTTATCATCTCAGTAAATTATCCGTGGTAGAAATGCAAGCTATTACTATCCAACAACACCCTCTCCCCCCCCGTCCATGTATATGGTACATTATCTAGGTTAAGGTCACTCAGCCATACAATTTTTTATTTTTTGTTAACCATGGTGAATTAGTAACTCAGTGAAGTAAAGTGGTTCAGGCCCAATATGAAGTGTAGTGGGTAGGAATATAACACCAAGACTATATCCAACAACCTACAAGCCAGATATACAAATTATTTATGAATTAACACGAGTTGAGAATCCACGAGGGTGGGGGAGCCTACTCCTTGAGCCTTGTCACAAAATACCAAAGATGTCCCCTTGCATGAGTTGAAACTAGGTGGAGATGACAACATCCCCTTGTACAACCACTCGATAAATACATTTTTACTACTGTGTAACATATTTCATTTTCTAGGTATCAAACCTATGTTTTCTCCTTGGTGAGTAGGATTCTCCACTCGTGGACGTGAGGTGTTCATGACATACTAAATATTGGAAATTCTTCTCATAAAAATTGTCCTAATAAGCCTCATATATTTTACATTTAAAATCACCATGGTTGAAGTGGAATATTATTAAAGTAACTTAACAAAAGTATTAATTTTTGCTAGTGTTACATTCATCATTACAATAGGAGATGGTGGTGGAAACTAGAGTCACCCTAACAAGAGCTTGAAATTAAGGAATATACTATTAATGTTCCTTCATGGTGCAAAGGGATTTCATTAAAATGTATGACCTTCTAGTATTTTGTGTGGATTTGATTAGACAAATTGTGTGACAAGAAAGTGTCTAGAACATGATGCTAGTTTCTACCAATATTAACCATCTTTTACTAGAGAATACCCCTAACCATTTGCCCTTCATTTTTGTTACTAAGCATACAAAACAATCTATTTACTTCTTAAATGATTATTAAAAACAAGTAATTTTCTCATCCAAAACTCCTTAGAATTACCATTGAAACACTCAAAGCATTTTCTTACAATTTCTATTATAGCTAGTGAAACCTCTTCAATAAGGGACCCACGAGGACCTGAATGTTTAGTTCCTATTACATCAAAAATTGGAAAATAGAAGAAAGAAATGAAAACTTGTTAAGTGAAGATGAAACTTACTTTAAAAAAGAAAAATAAAAGGAATGAACTTGAGAAAAAAAAAATGCATTTCCTCCAACGTAAAGAGAAAGGTCCTTCTCAACACATGATATTTTTAATTTGGCCTTTGTTTTCATGATCACTGTAAGCAAATGTAGGAATTAATTTAAACTTGTAGACAAGTGTAGAGACCATTTCATGAATGGATTTAAGTTTTTTCATGGTCATATTTTAAAGGTCTATTAACATGCAATAGTTTTTTAGCAGTGAGATGAAGTTCTCCCATTTCTGTTCCCTCATTTTCCTAGTTTAAGTGCATGGGGAAATTAAATATTGGAAGCCTCAATGATAGTCCCCATAGCCCCCAATATTTAGTATACTCTAGCCCTAATGTATAAAGAAGTGATTGAAAATTGAGGCAACATAGTTCCACTTGATTGTTCCCTTAGGGTTTTAGTGTGTATAAGAAAAATAAACAAACATTCCCACCTTTTAACTCACTCCCTTCATTAATCCTTCTTTTGGAACCTTCATCATCCTCTTGGGAGCATTTGAACACTAGACCCCATCTTGGCATGCCCCTTCAAAGAAACTTAGATGCCACACATATTTCCTTAAGTTTCATAGAATCTTCATTTCTAGCGATATAGCTTACCCGGTCTAGTATATCCACTCACTCTACATAGTTTTCACAAATTCAAAAGGATCGTGGGAACCCAATTTATGGCATTTGAAAAAAAGTTCATCTCTTGAATTTACGTATCCATTTAAGGTATGTTCAGTGGAGAGTAAAAATAAGGGTTGGATCAATCTATATATTCCTCTATTTACAGATGGTCCAACCTGGAGGTGTAATAGAAAAGAAAGCTTTGTCGAAAAAACATAGAAGCTCAAAACTATATAGATAAAAGAAAGTTTTGTAGGAAAAAAATAGAAACTCATGAGCTAATGCAAATTTTATTCTTCTAGAATTACATAGAAAATGACTCTATTGGTGGTGCAAAGATAATATATGGAATACAGAGCCAATAATACATCCATGAGAATGAAGATAGAGTATACTAAAAAGAAGCAAAAAATAAATATTCATGAAATGAAATAAGTTGTAAGGTTGTAATTGCAAGGTATCTCGAGACATGGTCTCATGTGTATAAAGCATAAAATAACATATGAAATGGAAGGTAATAATACATCGAAGAAAATGAAAATAGAGTATAGTAAAAGTATATTCATGAATGAAAATAGTGGAGTTGTCCTTAGTGCGACCTTTTGGACTTTTTGATGCGAGAATCAATCGGAAAAGAATTGAGGTGAAATCTAGATCAATGTTATTTAAACTGGTTTTTTGACTATATATATGGATTCAAGACAACCCCTAGGGCACTTCAATTGTGCAAGGGTTACCCACAAAACTTTTTATTTCAATAAATTCCACCCCATTTTAGAGATATTAAACCGAAAAAGCTTCCAAAAATTCTCACTAAAGGCAACCCTCAAAATAATTACTTTTAAAAGTGGTCAAGGTTGTAATTCCAATGTATCGACACACATGACCTCATGTATATGGAGCATAAAATAATTGTAATTCCGACATGAAATTATTTGTATAGAGGGTATATCGAGATGGCCTTATGTGTATAATCTCTTGTCAAATTCTTCATTCCAACGTCACCCTATTTGTATCAATGGCATATCGAGCTAGCCTTATGTACATCCACAGTATGCATATCTTCCTTTTTCCAGGCAAAAAAAAAAAAAAAAATTCTTCTTTTCTCTATATTTATATTTAATTGATAAAAAAAGCATTTCTTTTCATTATATTTATATGTAATAAAATAAAAAAAGTATAATTACAAAAAAAATACACTTCTTTTCATTAGATCATTTCTCTCGCAATGATAATTTATTGTGAATGTGTTCTACTTCTTCAGATTATGGTCTGCTCTTTAGTTATATTATTATAGTGTTCTTAATCAAACATCTACCAAAGCATAAACAATAAAGAGACAAGAGACACAAAATATAGGTGATCAGCTAGGGCCAAAAGCTCTCCCACTTGAGAGGAAAACCAAAACAAGTTATTCTTATAGAGACTTCAATTGAGGAATACCAAGACCAAGGCACCAAGATTCTTATTTTGGCCTCTATTTCTTAATAGAGTCAACGATAGTCAACTACCCATTTCTTCTTTCTACCTCTGCTACCTTTCAAATCTCGGCTTCCTTTTCTCTCCTTCAGACCTCCAAACTCTTGGCCTTAATTTAGAAACCCTAGTACATATAGATGACCTTATATTTTTCTTTTATTTCCTTTCCTTTAGATGGAGGCTACCTCCTTGACAACTCGGCTTGAGATACTCCTTAGTTTTCTCTTTGACTTGACCTTCAAAAGGGATTGTAGTACCTTGGCTTCTTCTACAATAAATATCATCTATACTTCACACCTGTGGAGTGATTCAACCCAAAGCAGACCCAGAAACAAGTCTAAGGACATCATTTCTACTTTCCTTCTCTTCATTGGTTATGAGGTACATTTCCTAGTAATTGCCACACTCCTTATTACAAACTTCTCCTTGACTAAAATTATGTCCTTGAAATGAAGACAAGTTGTCCTATTTATAGTGGTTTTCCCATCTAAATTATCTGACTTGAGTTGTGTGTGATCTGACTTGAAGGAGATGCTTGAGCTTGATCTTGGAGGGTCTCTTTGACTCTTTCAATGACTGACATATATTTTTAGCATGCCTAAGAATGGTCTTCCATACATAACAGTGACTCAATGGACTATTATGAGTTGATGACAAACCTAAAAGCTCACAATGGGAACCTTAACTTAAATAAAATTCCTTGATCATGAAGCCCACGATTCAAGCATTACAAAATAATTTTTTTTTCTTCTTTACATCAATTACATAAAATAATATTTACACATGTCATTATGAAGGATGGACCTAGTTAAAATGTTTAATACAGTCTACACTGGATGTTGGGGTTTGTCCACTGAAGGGTTGGAGATGGATCCAAGATCAAAATTTGATTAGAAACCATCATGGGGAAGATTGGAAATCATTAATTTTCCTTTCAGATGTTGCAAATCCTTCATAGAAAAGATATTATCCACTTGCAAAAAATATTTTTGTTGGGGACTTAAAACATTGATCAGTGGAGTTGGAGAAGGGCTAAAGATCTTAACATAGCAGAGTATATCATGAGGAATGAGGGTGACACATAACGCAAATTCGATATGTTGGCATCAATCTTAGTGATAAGTACGACGATATGATATTGCGGGGGGGGGGGGGGGGGGGGGGTAAAATGAAAAAGAACAATCTGATGGTCCAAGGCGTCTACTTGAAGCTGTTAAGGCCCAAGAGGATCAATGTCTATAATAGGCATCTACATGGTATATGGAGATGGAATCTTTTGAATAAATTAATATGTTTTTATTGGCTGGAAGCACATGATCATATATTAACATGGAACAACATACAAAAGCGTGGGTTCGTTGGTCCTGGAATATTCCCTCTATGCATGGGGGGAGGGGAGAGATACAGATCATTTGTTGATAAAATTCCCATATGTGAGGCTGATTTGGGATGGGGTTATGGAGGAAATGAAGCTTCCTTTCATTGGCACTAATCAACCCTTATTTAGATGTCTTTTTTCATGGTTCACTTCACACTAGAAGTATAGGTCCCTCCCATTATATATCATATGTATTACATGGCGAAGTAGGAATGCTAACATTTTTTATCAAAAAATTGTGATTCTTAGAGAAGCCATTATTAAGGCAGTTGCTTTTTTCAACGAGATCGAGCTCATTATCAAGTCTAACAAAAATAGGAAATGCAAATTCATTGATATTTTGAAGAATATCATCTTTTGTCTTTTTATGGAGCCAACAATAAAAGGAAATGTGGATGTAGTGTAATCACAGTTACTAATCCTCATACTTTGTTCCATTTTTGGTGGGAGGGAAGAATGGGACCAAATGACAAATTAGAGATTACAACATTATGGGGAGTCCTTATCACAGCAAAATGGCTACGGTGAGAGTAAATTCAAGTATGTGGAGATGCAAAAGGAATTATTGACTCGGTAAACAAGCATACTAATTTCAATTCCCTCATACTTGCAAATTGGATAGTGAGGATTAATTAAGGACTTTTAATCATATGAATTTCCAAAATATATATAGAGAACATAATTGGACAATGAACCTCCTATTTAAAAGAGGTATTTTGAAGGAAACTGGTAATTTTTTTCCTTAGTATTCAAGTAGGGTATCATGATAAATGCAGGCAACATCAACTACTCTTAGGAGACATTTTAACATAGACCTAATTTTGACGGAACTTTTGTATATTTAGATAATGAAAGTGTTGATTTATGAAAATGTAATGTTTATAAGCTAAAGTTTGATGTTAAGAAAGACATCTTTTGGAGAAAAGGAAAATATAAATGTATGGGCATAAGAATAATAGGAGAAGTATGAGAGGATAATATAATGAAAAAAATATGAATTATGTACTATCATTATATTTTAATACAAAGGTAGCATTTTTGTCTTTCTAAAAAATGAAGCAGAAGAAGAAGTAGCATTCAAAATAAATGAAACAGTCAAAAAACACATATTAAAATATAATTGATGTAGACCCTCAAAAGTACTCCAACTATGTTACTAACTATCCATGTTCAACAAAAGTGCCTCCATTACTCCTCCAATGAAGCACACCTCTGTTGTCAGCCTCCATCACCTTAAATCATATCATTTGTTGTCTGCCTCCATTGCTTTGCTTCCTAAAGAACCCATCAATAGCGTAAATAAAGACTCCTAATCCTTTAGCTTTACCTTTTTTACTAGCGCCTCATATTGAAAATTTTTAGACATTAATTTTTAAGACAAAATATTTATTTTGTCTTAAAAATTGTCTTAAAATCCCCCTCTGTGTAGGAGTGTCAAATGCAACAAAATTAAGGTTGTCTCTAACCATATCAACAGAGATTGAAGGGGCATAATATGAATTGATTTCCAGGAAATCTTGCGAGGAAAAGTTGTCACATTTTTTAGAGTTGGTTACCCCCACAAAATGAAGAGCCCAACAAATCATTATCTTTATATAAGATAACATGAATGATAGTGAAATAGCAACCTCGGTATAGGTGCATAACAATGGTAGCATGCAAGTTGGCGGACTTAGGGTGCATTGTTAGTGTTAATTTTGCAGTTGTTATATTATATTGTCTTAAATTGATATGTTTTTGTCTTAATTGTTAATGGTGTTAAATGAGTTTCAGATTAAGTGAACCTTGTCTTAAATATAAAGTTGTCTTAAAATATTTTTTCCTTAAACTATTTTTGTCTTAAATATAAAGTTTTGTCTTAAAATAATTGTCTTGAATTGTTCTCGTCTTAAAATATTTTTGTCTCAAATTGTTTTTGTCTTAAATGTAAAGATTTGTCTCAAAATATTTTTGTCTTAAACTATTTTTGTCTTAAATATAAAGTTTTGTCTTCGAATATTTTTGTCTCAAATTGTTTTTGTCTTAAGTTTAAAGTTTTGTCTTAAATTGTTTTTGTCTTAAATTTTTAAATCTAAATTTTTGACTTAAAATATATTTGTCTCAAATTGTTTTTGTCTTAAATTTTATTATTTAAGACAATTAAATTGATATTAAATTTTAATTTAAAATAACTAAAATAAAACATGATTTTTTAAGACAAAATATTTATTTTCTCTTAAAAAAATATATTAAAAGTTGCCTTGTTGTAGTAGTGTATTTATGACAATAATTTGTTAGTTTATTTATTTTAGGTTCCAACTTTGCTACTAGTATATAGACAATAGTGCAAAGGGCATAGTGAACATCACTGTTATGGAGCAATATTATTGAGGTAACTTGTAGTTCAGTTCCTTTCAATATCTTCTTGCTTGTATCATTACAATTTGATAATAAAATTCATGAGAGGAATTTGTTGGCAATATTGTCATTGATGGAAACAGAGAACCAAGAAAAGGAGCGGCAGAGCAAGGGACAAAGGAGCAACAAATACCTTGATGGTTTGGTATAACATTGATGTTGGCATGTTGATGAATTGATGCTTGCGTTGATGGCAGGTTGACAACTTGATGTTTGGATAATGTAGTATATATTGTTTAATGAATAATCTTTTACGTGAAATTGTTGATTAAGCTTAATTGTTGTGATGTAAAGGCAAGACTCCAAGGCAAAGGAAAAGATGTTACAAACATTTTTGTGATGCATTAAGGATAAATATTGTTAGTTGATGTTGGCATTAGGTTGATGTATTTAATCATTACTTGTTGTTGAAACTAATATTAGATATATTATTTATTCTTGTGCCCTAATATTCATGATATGAAGGGTTTGAAAATTAATGAGTGGAAGGGAAAGAGTGAAGCCTATTCACTCCATATTCCTATGTGGGATACAAATAACCAACAAACTATCTTTATAAAATATTTGATTTTGGAAGGCATTGAGAAGTTAAAGAATGGAAGAATGCAAGGAAACTAATTGAGGTATTATGCATTAGTTACTTGGCACTTATGAAACCGATTTGAAACAAATTTGAAGGGAAGAAGATGCAGAAATGAAGATGGAGATATTCAGAATTTATGACCAGGTAAGCTAGTGACATTATTATTTCTTGTTTGCATGAGAGGGTGGTAGTCTCTTTTCAAGTAGTGGCTTGATAAACATAAGGTTGGAGCTTGCTTAGGTAGGAGCCTCCAATGGATTGTAGCCTACATAAACCATATGGGAGTTGGAGCATCCTTGGAGTTGGAGCTTGAAGAAAATTGAGGTAGCAGCTTGATGTAGGTTGGAGCCTACAGAACATGAAATGTAATAAGTAGGATTTTTCCTTTGCATCACAACAATAATATCGTGGTTTTCTCCCATTATGGGTTTCCACATATATCTAGTGTCAATATGTGTTTCTATACGCTGATGTGATGTTTTTGGTTTTCTTACTACTTGTTGTTCACCTATTCTATCTACTGGTCATAATTGACTTGTATTCTCATGTAATGTTTTGGTTAATGATATTAATCAAAATAATTTTAATTTCCATTAATATACTAAATTGATTCATCCCCCCCCCTCTTAGTTTAGTCAAGTTTTCATCAATTGGTATCAGAGAAAGTTCCTTCGGTGTAAGCCTAACAACTTGAAGGTAGTTCTCGTTGAGTCATGGACTATCAAATTGTACCTATGCTTATTACATCAAACTTTCGTGAATGGAGAGACAAGGTAAATTCTTAACTGATAGATTATGGACTTGTTGCATGGAAACTAGTATGTGATGGCTATTGTAAAGACTCTCCCTCTGCGCAAGAACAATAGTGGAATGCTAGGATAAAATGTGTTATGTTTAATAATTTACATAATAAGGATCTTGATACAGTAAGATACTTAAATTATGCAAAAGAAATCTGGGATAGATTGCATCTAATGCATCAGGGAGACACTAGTAGTTGCACTATCAAGAAGGAGAAGGTAAAGAGGAAAGAGGAAAATTCTTGTAAAAAAGAAAGTATTCAGTAAAATGAGGTCTCTGATAGTGTAAATGGACCTTGTTTCTATGAAGAAAAGATAGTTGAACAACAAGCCAAGCTTGACATAGCCTTAATTGAAATAGCCAGATTCAAGAATTAAAAGAAAGATATAAAGAAATTGGTACACATATGTGATTAGAGAGAGAAAAAGTACAAGGATAAAATGTTGATATTGAAGGCATATTGAAGAAGAGAGGATAATATAAGGGATGATGTATAACCAACTAAAGGAGAAAGAGGTACAATGTGAAATATTAGAGTCTGAGATTATTTCAGCTAGATACCGTTAGATGAAAATAATACATTATGTAAGGAGCTAGAATAGGAGGCTTCCTCCATGAAGAACTCAGAAAAAGAATACATTAAATATGATAATGAAGATTTCCTAAAAATACCGGTAGGACAAGGGACAAGTATTAGGGTTAATAAAGAAGAAAACAAAAACAAACAACAATATCAAAAGCCAATGAATGAGATGAAGAAAAGGTTTATGTAAGCAGATCATTCTCTCCTCAAAATGAGTTGAAAAAATTAGAAAGATATCAAAGGAGATTATTTTCTCCTTGGAAAACCATCACATATTTTTCTTGCCATGAACATGAACATGTGGCATCAGATTGTAAGAAGAAGCAAACCAATAGAAATCAACATAACATGAAGGAAATGAGAAGGCTCCCTCAAGCAATTAAAAAGAGAAGACATTCATTCTACAGGTACATAAATCATTTTCATGGTTATTGTTATCTATGCAATGAATATGGACATAAAGTTGTAGAATGTAAATTGTTTGTAAAGAAGAGAAAAAAGATGAAACACACAATTTCCACCATACTTTTGTCAAATAAGGTGCTATTATGTATAAACCTTGGACACAAATCCAATGACTACAGACTGCCATATACCCTAAAAAATATTGAAAGGTTGATGGAATAAAATCAAAGAAGAACAAACTCTGAATCAAAAGGAAATGAAGATAGTAGAAGGCAACCCAATAAAGTGTGGAAGAGGAAGAAATGGATCATCCCATTACTTCAATAACATAATGAATTTGTGATGGTTTCAGGGGGAACTTGTCTAAGAAGAAAGGCAGTCATTAAGTTAGTATTAAAATAACATCGTCATCCCACGGGGAGTGGTAACATAATAAGGACAAATTTGCTGCATTATGCATCTTATAATAGCCTTGGTTGGGATGTTGGCATTAAAAATCAAAGTTTGTTTGCAAATTCTCTTCTAACTTCAAAGGCCATAAGAGAGCAGCACCAAATAGTTGTTCCTTGAAAATATCAACAAATGATTTTGCTCACAACTTCAAAAAATCTGCAAACCAACAAGTCATATTATCATCGAAGTATGATTAAGAGGCATGTTGATTTGACAATGAATGAGGTGAAGGACAGAGGAAGGCTCCCACTTTTGAAATGCCAAGTCTTTCAAAGATCTATTTGTGGTATTTTGGTGTTTTCTACTACATATGGACCTGTTACTTATTGCATATGGACAAAGGTTGTGCCGACATCTAATTACAAGGTCACCTACAACCATACACTATAGCATATTGAAAAAAAAAAAGGAGAGGATGTTTTGGTTGATGGATAGTCCATATCGATCACACATGAATGATGTAGAGGGTAAAGAAAAGTGCTCAATATTTGTTAAATTTAAAAATCCTCATGATGCAACAAAGATTATTGAGACTTGTAATAGTATAATTAAAAAAAAAAAAAGGAACAATGATGCAAGGATAGCCACAAAAACTAATAAACTTCAAAATATTTCTAAGAGTGAATATCAAAATTATCTTTGGAATTGATACATGGGCACATTTTTTATTTTGGAGGATAGGATAGCAATATTGGATGCATATGTTGAGGTCTAAAACAATGCAAAAAACAAAAATATCTCTAAATGGCAATTAAAGAAATATTAATAAAAAAAGAGAGGAAAACAATCAACAAGAATCTAGAAACTCTCGCACCACCTCAATTATATTGTTGGATCTATTATGAAAAGATTAAAATCCTTCTATACTTTAGAATTGGTTGCATCAGCTTAAAAGAAAGGAGAAGCAAATAAGAGAAAACAAATGATAGTTATAAAATAATTTCATAGTGCATCTCAAATAATGTATAAAGAAGGAGAGTCCCATACAAAATGTGAAGCAAAAACTTCAATTTAAATGAGATTAGTAAGAAATGAATCCACATCAACCCTATCCAAGCTTATTGAATTGTGTTATCTCTATGATGAGTGATGGAATTTATTTGCAAATGAACAATCGGGATATGCACCACATTGGATGCACTCCATTTCAAACAAAAAGGGATATTTGTAGCACAATCTTAGAAAGTATCCCTACTTCAATGATGGACACCAAATGAATTATTGACTATAAAAAAATAATACACATAAAATGGAGACGATTCTTATGATTCTACAACAAGTTTGTGTGAGAAGAACCTATTGTAGCATTGTTTGAGAATGCTTTAGCACAAAATATATTGTCAAAAATTGAGAAAGGCTAAAGAAGTGTAGTGAATCAATGGACTAGAGAATTATCACAATAAAGAGATAATTCAATTTTTCCTTTGAATATGGGAATGTTATATATGTGGATTGAAGAATCTAGCAAAATAAGGAATACCATTAGTTTCAAGCAGTCCTATAATAGAAGCAAAGGTATAATTGTATTGTTGGAAAGTGTTATAGTTGTATGCAATGTTTTTATGCAACTTATAAGGTTGGAGTGCATATGTTGTTAATTTCTTGAAGCGTTATTCTTATAATTATCATTACCACTAATGTAGCTTTATTATGGAGTAGTGTTAGAATTTTCTGAGATATCATGATATCTCTTTACAAAGTGAAATAATGATGTGTAGTGGAATAATTATATGAAAAGGTAATATATTCTGAGGTAATATGAACAAAGGAAAAACATGTAGAATGTGTTACACAACAACAGTCATTAGAATAGATAACATTAATAAAGTGCTTGCGTTTATAATTGTCACATATCTAGCATATCTCATTCAGGTATTCATGCATGCAATCATTTTTAATTATTATTTATCCAAGCAATTAATTTTAATATTTGGTCTTATTTAGTCTAATATTGCCTCATTAGTCTCATGAATATGTTTTGGATAGATAGTGTCAATTTGAATGTTGAAGTGAAAGAACTATTTAAAAGAAAAAACTCAAAATAGTAAGCATTTATGTGAGACAACAAAGTTAGTTTCATATTTGTCTTGTATGTCTTGGAGGAGAGGAGGTTACATAAAGTTTTATAAGAAATAAAAAAAAAATTCCATGAAACAAATTCATGTATTATTTTTCTTTCTTTGAAAATTATATTTTTGTTTGAGTGAAATACAATAAACTATCATTTTTCATGCAGAGCAGTAGGAGAAGTTCTTACTCTATTAATTGGGGATCAGGATCTATTATGATTTTTCTTATATTTAATTAATTATTTATCGCATCCAACTTCTCCTCCTTTCTTTGTTTTGCAGGTACCTTCATTCACATTTTTGGATTTGAAATATTAACTACGGTTGGAGTCATATACATGAAAAAACTCATCGAAGTACTGCTCAACTTTAGCTCACCAAGTGCTTTCCTTCTAGGTGCATCATTTGGTTTTACATTGCATTTGATTTCAATAAAATTTTTATTTGTGCATTGCAAATCTTCCAAGACCATAAATCTTGAGAAAAATTAGGGAAAACATAATTAGGGTTTGTTTTATAATTTTTTCTCTTGTTATATTGAAAAATTCTTGTGATATAATGTTCGTTCATCATCATCATTATTATTTTTTGTTCATCATGAAGACAATGCTAATAAATAATATCACAATGTAAAAAAGAACACCACAAATAGGTGTCATGCCAGGGAAAGACCCCTCCATAGCAAAAAAACCAAAAACTTCTCTTCTTATAGAAATTCAAGGAATGCAACTTTGCTCAATTCAACTCAAAAAGTGATAGGTCTTCCACCCAAACTATACTTATTCTCTCTATAACTCAGTTAGTCACTCTTCTCTAGCATGAAATTTGAACAAAGGTAGCTTTCTTCCATTACATGTCAGCCTTCCGAAAAAAGAATTGATACAAAAACCAAACAACATATGGTTGTAATTATAGTTGCAAGAGGTGAACGAGTAATTTATGGTTATAATGTTTCATAGTACACTTCTGGTACATGAAGAACATATTTTATGAAACCAACCTGGATTGATCTTATTTTTTTGCTTAGATGTTGGCGTATCACCAACACATGATTATTTGTAATGTGATATAGAAATGATTTTAATGTATTTCTCTATATAGCCCATTTATGATGAAGATGAAATGCTTAATTCTGGTTAATATACTAGAAGACACTTACATATCGAGTATGTCATTATATTAATGTCGGTGTTACATTTAACAAGATGTAGGAAAAGAGTGTCTAATGGAAGTAAGACCGAGAAACCCTCGGGTCTGCTACAAGAATAAAATGTATAAGAAAACTCATAAACTATAGTCTACAAGAATCGAATGTATCAAATGCATAAGGGAGATAATCCACCAAGTCTCTATATAGCCCATTTATGATGAAGATGAGATGCTTAATTCTGGTTAATATACTAGAAGACACTTACATATCAAGTATGTCATTATATTAATGTCGGTGTTAAATTTAACAATATGTAGGAAAAGAGTGTCTAATGGAAGTAACACTGAGAAACCCTATGGTCTGCTACAAGAATAAAATGTATAAGAAAACTCATAGTCTATAGTCTACAAGAACAGAATGTATCAAATGCATAAGGGAGATAATCCACTGAGACAACTCATAGTCTATGAATATTTTTTTAATGCATATCACTATCAAATATTCCACAACATAGATAGGTCATTGAGTATTCAACACCTTCCAGTCAGGGTACTCATTAGATATTTAATGAGAAAAATGATGGATGGAAGCATTGCCCATCAGAAAAAACACCCATCCATCGCATATCCGACACTCAACAGTTGGTTTTAAGAAACAACACTTTTATCGCTCAATATACTTACATTGTCGATTATCCAATGCCTTCAAGTTAGTTTGTTCTATCGAACAAAATGACCTATCTATTGAATATACAACACCTTACCATTGGCCTAAAAGCATCGAAGCGACAACACTTCTATCTCCATATTTACTTATTATGTCAACGCCTAAATGTTGTTTTGTTTATGTAAGGAATAATGACCTACTTATCAAATATCCAATAAGAGACTTGTGCATGACATGCCAAATATTGGACATTATACCCGTTGGATAGCTGAAAATTTGTAGTGTTGCAAAACTGAATTGTAAACCTCATTATTTCAAAGACCATTTCAAGCTTTTTATGTGTCAAATAATTTACATTTTTATTGTCATGTATCCAATGGTAGCCAAAATATTGACTATTTGACAAAATTTTAACGATGATTCGATAAGCACCAATGTTTCGAAGAGTTGATGCCATTAAGTCGCATATTTGACTAATTGTCATTGGATTTTGGCCCCATTTTTTCTAGTGATTACACATTTTTAAATCTTGTGTGTGGTTAACCAAGGATGACCTTAGCTACCTAAGGTTAAAAATGTTTAACTTGGTCAACCATTCTTGACTATGATTGGATATGGTTGAGTTACAATGAGTGAGGATGAATATAAGTGAACAAGAATTACTATTGTTAAATATGGAAAAAATAGGGTTGAATAATTTGATTATAAAGGTTTACTTTATTTTATGATGTTTTTTTTTCCACGGAAAAAAATCGGACTTTGTATATATATTAGAGAGTCTCATAGCATATTCATTGCATTACAAATCAACTCTCGATCTCCTTCTGCTGAGGGAGAAAACCAGTCATGACTTTCTTGGGTACCCATACACATCCCTAAGGCTGCCAAAGCAGAAAAACCTCTTCTCAAAAAGAGGGCACTTCCAATCTTTCAAATCTCCCGGCATATCACTGAAACAAAGATAAGGGAAAAGACAAAAGCATGCCTTCATCATCTGTTGAAACAACAGACATATCAAAATGTATATTCCTGTAGAGACCGACAGTAGGCACTATTCCGCTCTCAATGTTACTTGAAAAAACAACATAGAAAATTTTTTCTGTGAAAACTGTGTCAACAGGCCTCCTCATATGAGGAAAACAACCCTCAGAAAAGTAAACATAAATGAGATATTCCATAGTTTTGGTAGAGAGACATAACAGATTATATGTAGTTCAAATAAAACTAAAATAATAGAAGCAGCATGATATTAAGTAGAACATCAAAGCAGAACAATGTCATCCGAAGACTGGCTGGTCAATAGGATTGATCAACCCCTTGTCCATCTCTGTTACTGACCAGGTCCCAAAATCTTGTTCTACACCTGTTTTAGATAAAATATCTGCCTCCTGGTTTCTTTCCCTGTAGATGTGGCAAACAGTGATTTCATTAAAAAAGCTTTTGATATGCAAAATCTCATTAAGCAAAGGAAGAAAAATATAATTTCTGCAATGTTGAGTCCTATTGAACCAATTCACAACATTATTTGAGTCACCAAAAATCTGAACCTGTCTCAATTGTTTCAAGGAAAGCCAACAAAGAAGGTGATGTAAAGCCTTAAGCTCAGAAAAATTATTAGTCCCCTGCCCAAGGCAAATTGAGGCACGAAAAGATTTTTCAGGAGTAATATGAATGACCAAACCCGCTTCGTACCGTCCATTTAAGTCTGCAGCCCCATCAAAGTAGGCCCACGGAACAGATTCCCTAATAAATTCAGTCTGAATAGAGTGGTGGATGGAGTGTCCAAATGAGGATGGGATGCTGTCGTATATTGTTGCCCCTTCCACAACCAGTTTTCCAATAGGGAAGGGAAGATCTTTGAAAATTACTCGGTTCCTTGCTAGCCAAGTGCCCCAGGCTATCAGGAGAGGGATGGAGTGGACTTTTTCATCAGAGGCCTCCTGCCACCACTGGAACCATCATTGCTAGATACTGTCTCCTTCCCACCTGAGGGGAGAATTCATGAGTCTCAAGGATTCAGCCCAAAGGCTGACATTGAAAGGGCATGTGAGAAATAAATGAGTTGTTGATTCCTCATTTTATTTGCAAAGAGAGCACCATCCCAGGCCTATTTTCCCTCTTTTCTGCAAGAAATCCCATGTTGGCACTTTTTTTTGAAGGATGCACCGGAAGAAAAGTCTGGTTTTTGCAAGGCATTTCAACTTCCAGAGAAGTTTTGACCACCATGCACGGTCTTCCCAATCTTGTTGGGACATCAACCATTTGTAGCCCGTCTTAGGTGAGTAGCTTCCTGTCTGCGCATGGACCCAAACTAGCTCATCCCTTGCTTCTGAAATCCGGACAGAGGAGTTTTGGAGGTCCAAGACAAAAAGGCTCCATTCCTCCCTCCATCTCTCCACCAAATGAAGGTCAGCTTCTGTCAACCACCCTTGTCTCCAAATGGTAGTAGTCCTAGGATTGGCCACCTAATTCAGAAAAAGATATCCTTCCGAGCACCCAGCCCAGGGATCACATCCAACCCTCACCCGAGTACCATCCCCCACTTTCCATGCAAGTCCTTGTTCAATAGTGTGAGCTAAAGCAACTACTGCCTTCCAAACCACCGAGGCATTTTTGGAGGACTTTACAGGATTGTGGACCCATTCCATTGCAATGGCCGGAGCTATGTACTTTCTTTTGTAACAGTGGACCAAAGAGAATCAATCGATATAAGTCTACATGCCAGCTTGGCTACTAAGGATTTTGAAAAAAAAGACAAATGCTTAATTCCCCATCCTCCCCATTCTTTCGGTCTCGAAATCTTATCCCATGCAACCTAGGGAGTCACATGTTCTACTTTAGATCCAACCCATAAGAATCTGCTACAGAGTTTGTCTATGGAAGCTAGTATACCTTTAGGTACCCACATGAGACTGGCCCAGTAAACAAGAATTGCCATCAGAACTGTCTTTATTAGGACCAGCCTCCCTACTCGAGACAACCATTGATGACTCCACAAATTTAGTTTCGTTTCTATTTTTATCAGGAGCCATTTCCAATCGTGTACCCGATAAGTATCAAGTTGCAACAGGAAGCCCAAGTATTTAAAGCTTTCCTTTAGAGATTTGATTTCAAATGGAAGAAGAGCCCCTACTCTGCCACTTTCCTCCAAAGACATACCCGATATTGTAAGGGTCGATTTCTGCTCATTAATTTTAAGACTTGTAGCTTTAAGAAAAAGGTCTAGTATGCTCTTATATCTCTACAGTCCTCCACACTTCCATTGCTAGATATAATGATGTCATCTACAAAGAGCAGATGGGTTACCCACAGATTAACAACCACTTCAATTCCTCGAAGCTCTCCTTGTCTTTTTGCCCTACTAATCATCAGACTCATCCCCTCTGCAGCCAACAAGAAAACAAGGGGGTACAAAGGGCATCCTTGTCTCAGCCCCCTCTCCGGATTGAAAAAATTTGAAGCTCCTCCGTTGATTAAAAACGAGATAGAGGATGAAGTAATGCAGCTCATAATCCACCTTAGAAAATCGAATCTGAAACCAAGGTGAGTCAACAGAAGGCGCAAGTACATCCAACTTATTCTGTCGTAGGCCTTTCATAAATCAATTTTAACAATTGCCCCTTTCTTTCCATTCCTCTTTAAGCTATGCAGGGTTTCTTGAGCAATTCCCACTGCTTCATGAATCTGTCTTCCATCCAGGAAACCAAACTGCTCAGGAGAGATGTGTCTAGATAAGAACAGTTTCATCCTGGAAGCAATGATTTTAGCAATAATTTTATAGACACAGGTGCATAGGGAAATAAGCTGAAAGTCGTCGAAAGAGGTTGGTTGATCAGATTTGGGGATTAGAGCCAGAAAGGTTGAGTTGAAGGGTTGATAGATAGATCCAGACGATCTCGATTTATCCACAACTGCAGCCAAATCACCCCCCAGGAATTCAAAGAAATGAAGGAAAAATTCCACTATCCACCCATCTGGCCCAGGACTCTTGTCCTTCTGCATATCCTTGAAAATTTCCTCCACTTCTTGTTTAGAGACATCTTCCATAATAGAGTCATTGTCTTCTTCCTCAACATATCTTGGAAAGAATTGAGCAACTTTGATGACCTCCGCTATGGATACTTCCTCCGGGGCTTTGAAACGATTCTTGAAGTGGTTTACACCTAGAGAAGCCAGTTCTTCAAAGGATTTTGCCATTTCCCCGTCCTCTTTTTTCAATTCCCAAATGGTATTAGCAATATTTCGTCCCTTTACATAATACTGGAAAAAATTAGATTTTTCGTCTCCTGCTTGCAACCAAATGGCTATGCTTTTCAATCTCCATCTTTCTTCCCTTAACTGGAGATGTTTTCGCCGAGATGCTTCCAACTCTTTAATTCTGTTTCTTGAATCCAAGGACTCGTAATCAGATCCATCTAAGTTTTCCAACAGATCTAATTCGAAGTTTATACTTTTGAGCTCCTCTTCTTCCTTCAGTTTCTTTTGATGCGCCCATTATTTTGACGCTTGCTTCATTCTCTTAAGATTGTTTGACAAGTGGATTCTTCTGCTTCCTTCTTCATTATGATTGTCCTTTCTCCATGTATCATGAAAAAGAGCTTCAAAGGATTCATCCTTCAACCAGGATGAGTTGAATTTAAAAGGGGTTCCTGGTTTTTTTGCATCTCCTTTCAATTCCAGGAGGACCGGGAAATGATCAGAGTGACCCCCTTCCCCAACCCAGTGTGTAAAAACTGATAGAAAATCCACCAGAGGCTCACAAAGAAGGAAGCAGTCTAGTCTTTTGCCCACCCAATCGACACCGAGGCATCTGTTTCTCTAGTTAGGGCGCAATTTGATCAAAGGAGCATCGACCAGGTGGTAGGAAGCAATTTTATTCATGAAAACAATAGAGAGGGGGTCTAAGTGGGCATTAGCACCCCAAGATTCCGAATCCCCCAAAGAGAAGTTCAAGTCACCTCCAATGATGAGGTAAGGATGGGAGAGGCAAGAGAGGCTGAAGAAAGAGTTCCAGAAGCGTTCCCTCTCTAGACATGGCCCATAGATATTTAGGATAAGGAAGGATATACACAACTCTCCATAATAGAGTTCCATTGCCAAACAGTTTTCAGAACCCCTAGATGAAACTTCCTTGAGCTTCCTCATATTGTAACCTGTAACTACACCCCCCGACCTGCCTTCAACATCGAGAGCTGAGAATCCCCACCCAGGAAAAAACTTTTGAAGAGTACAGATAACATCGTCACTTTTCCCCAATGTTTCTTGGAGGAGAATAACATCAGGCTTATAGGAGTGCACAAGGTTTTTGAAGGCTAGCTTTTTCGGATGGCTAGTTAAGCCTCTGTAGTTGAAGGAAAGTAGAATCATCAAGGAACAGGGTGGGAAGGTGGCTCCGCTCTAAGCACCACAGGAAGAGTTTTCTGCTTCCCGTCAGCGATATCAATGACAGCTTTGAACTCGGTTTTTGAGAGTAAAGATTTTCTTCCCCTTAACTTCCTTGGCCCAATAACCACTGGGTCCAAGGCAATTCCTCCTACAGCCTATCCCATACCCTTTCTATTGGCCAAAGGGTGAAGATTATAAGGTGGGTTATCCAAGATATGAACGCAAGATTCAACAGAATTAATAGAAATCTCAGAGGGATGTAAGGCATCATCAAAAGGAAGGGAGACCGAGATAATAATACTATCATAGGAGGCTTTAGATAAATTTAGCACAGAGAAATCATTTAAAATCTTCCTGGAGGGACCACACCTTTCTCAGAGATACTGTAAAGAGATTGCAGAAGAACATTCGAAAAAAGGAGGAAAAGAAGACATACCCGCCATGGACTCCCCAACAAGCTCATCAAGTAAGGGAGCCAGGGTGGCTGGTAGATTAATCTGAGCGCCAGCTGCATTTTTACCATCCAAGAGGTGTTCCTACTCCATTAGATCGATTATTTTTGAAGCCCTCGCCTGGTCTACAGATTGCACTGAAACCTTCTACTGAGCCGCCCCCCTGCTTCCTATGCAGGAGCCCCCTGAGGTCGAAAGGGTCTCATCTGACAGCGACGATGTCCCAATGGACATTCCTTTGCAAGATGACCATACTTATGACACCGAAGACAACGGAAAGGGAGGTTTTCATAGTCCAAGGTTTGAAGGAATTCAAGGTCCCTGTATTTTAATGTCATTGCATTCGCTAATTCCTCCCTTAGATTTAGGATTACAAGCACTCGAGCCATACTCTTGTCCTTGGTTATGATGTAAGAGTTAGCATAATCCATAAATTTGCCCAGGGTATTACCAATAGAGAGAAAAATGAATTCCATCCAGAATTGTAAGGGAAGTCCAGAGAGCTTTACCCAGACAAGGGACTTCGCCAATTTCTCCTTCTGCGGATCAAATAATGCAGACCATCTGCAAAAAAGAATGGGATGCTTTCCAAAACACCAGTTCCGTTCAAAGGCGCAGTGCACATGTGATTTGCTATAAAAATGAATACTAAACCAACCCCTTTCGAAAACAAGAATCTCTGATGGCTTTCCTGGGGCTTGTTTCCACTCAGATTGGACCCAATCCACTATGTATTCGGCCGAGAACTTCCTTCCTCTTACACGGCCAACTAGAATAGTCTCAGTTGCATCCATTGTTTGTTCTATGCTGATATCTACCCCCAACAGATAGCACGGATGAAGCTCTTTCTTCTTAATGGACTTCAATTTCTTTCTCTTTTCCCCCACGACTTCCTTGAATTCCCCTTCCGCTCCCGCAGCATTTGGAACAGGAGCATCCGACACAATGGAACTAGGCGGCCCTTGACCCCCTCCTTCAGGCACAGAAGGGACTTCTGCTTCGTCCGACCTACTCTGCTGGTTTCCTTCAACGGTCCCAACCTCCTTTGAGTAAGCAATAGCCTGAAGGATCAAATTAGAGGTCGAGTTCCTAGGGTTTCTGTCAAGCCCCCCACAAGATGTGGCCCAGGGCAGTCGATTTATGCAAGCAGCAACCGGAATGGAGCTTAAAGAAGGTCCTCCGCCACCATGTGAGTCTTCTTGACCCTGCGGTGCGAAAAGCAGAGGAAAACCTTGCCAGGGTCGAGCTTGACCTTGCAAGACTCCACCAATAAGAGCCACTTCTCCTATAGATTTAGAACCTGAAAAGCCTTGTAGACCGTAGTTTCCTACAATACCTTGCAAGCCACCATAAATCTTAGGTTGGAAAGTGTTACCTTGATCCTCGTTTGTAGAGATAATACGAGAGAAATGCTTCAAAAATTTCGCCCGATCTTCGACTGCCCGCAGCAGCTCTTGGTTCTCCACAGGAGTAGCGCCTGCACACCAAACACCATTCTAGACACTCGGGAGGTTCTAATCTCGTGTACTTACCCTATAGTGTGAGCCTCTCGCAATCGCCTCTTTACTGGGACCCTGGATGTTTACATTCTTTGGGAAAAACAAGTCAAGATTCTTGGAAGAGACCTCGTGTCCCTAGCACGTCAAAAGGTCCTTTGGCGCACGCTCGAGCTCAAGAAATTCACTATCAAACCCCATCTTTGCTGCGCCCAAACAAACTTAAACCGGCACAACGAGAAAACTACAACTGTCTCAAAACCCCTAATCATCAAAACCCTTTGCAGTAAACAATGTCGGTTAAAAGGGATTAACCCCATCCTGTGGTTGTAACTAATGGCCCGAGTACCAACCTTGCCATCGATACCTCGGGGCCAGAGAAAAGTATGACATTTTGGGTGCCGAGTACACAGAACTGACATTGAACTGTTGTCGTATTCAATTTTGTGCCAGGGTCATGAGACCTAGGGTCGAGGCCTAAAACCCTTGTTCTCCATCAACATGGACCTCTGGGAGATGTGATTTTTACTATTCCCAGGTTGATAATTAATGTCTCTTTTATGATGTTTTACTAATGTGGTTGACTATATTAATGTTTACGAGTGTTGACTATCAAACATAGTTAATCGCATTAATAAATGTGGCTGAATAATTTTGTAATGCTTCATTGCGACATTGGATAAATTTATCTACCATTTTTATGCCATAACATGTTTGTCACAATGTGAGGTTGGTTTTTTTGTCACATTAGTTCATTTGTCACAATGTGATGCTAGATTTTTTCATCTCATGTCAAAGAATTTATCTTCATAATAGTTTCACATAGTTAATTTTTATACAACCACATCAGTTTTTTCTTTTTTTTCTTGTGTAATGTCACATTGCACGTTCATGTCATTTTATTTTCATAACTACATTGTGATATTACTTATGCAATGTAACATTGGAATAATGTGTAGTGTTTATCAAAATTAAATGTCTATTTTTTTTTGTGACAATGGTAATGTTGATTTGTTTGTCACTACATCATGTTAATGTTTTTCATCATGTTGGCTTAGCATTTGTTTTTATAGCAGTTGAAACCATTGGTTTTTGCATTAGGACATTGAGATGTTAATTTTCTAATGTGATATTTTGACGATGGTTTGTTCATAAAAAACAATGCCTATCTTTATTTATTAACATAATGAGACTTATTTTTTATCAATACAATGTCTAGACACTTAATATTACTTTATTTTTCTATCAATAATGTTTAACATTCTATCATGATAAATAATTTTGTGTGTGCATGTGTGTGTGTGTTTATAAGTTATGTTTAATGGTAATGCTAATATTTAATAATTAATATATATGAGGAACGATTAACATATTTGACAAAATAAATAATGTTTAACAAAATTATTATTGTTGCTTCATATTCTTTAACATCTTAATTATGTTAATATTCTTCATCTCTTGAAAAATGCAGAAATAAAGTCTCAATTTGATTTTGATTTGGTCAAATTAAGAAAAATCAAATTTCCATATCAGCAGATAACTTGGATGCATATAATTTGTGTGACATGTATTGTGTTACCTAGTTTACTTAATAAATTTGTGTTAGAAGGCTTGGAGTTCAATTAATCATGTGTGATTGCTAATTTGTAAGAATCAAGTTTAGTTACCTCAAGTTGTTTTTAGTCAAACTAGTTATAAATGTTGAAGGAACTAGTGGAAGGTTAGTTGTGTAGTGAGACTTCAATGTAACTCAGTGATCATTTAGTTAACTCATCTATCAAACAAAAAATAGCTAGGGCATGCAAAGAATTCGAGTTACCTAGCTGTGGTGGAGATTCCAAGGTAATGTAACATCAATTGTACACTAGTCTTGAGTGGACAGGTGTTGCATGCTGTCAAATGATCAACCTTGGGAATTATGCAACAATTTTGGAGAAAATTCTGAAATAATAGGGGCCTAATTTCCTCGGGAATTGCACAAGGAAATAGGAGCTCAAGATGAGGCTGAAAGTGACTAAGTATGGGAAAAATCTTCTTAGTTAGAAAAGAGATAGGTTATTAACGTGCAAGTTGAGCTCAAATTGAGCTAGAAACTGTAATAAATATCTATTCATCATATTAATGCAAACAAGCATAGGGTTTTTACTTGATTACTTTTCTCTGGAAAAATACTATGTGCAAGAGTGTTATTTCTCATTAGATGTTTGTTATTAATGTTCTAAATTGTGAATTGAATTCTGCACAACAATAGAGTAGGTTTGTATCTTGTGATTTTGATTAAGATTTCTTGAGTCATTGCAATTATACACTGTAATTTCTACATGGTACCAGAGCAAGATCACATTAGAACAAGAATTTCAAGGTTGTTTATGAGGAGGTTTGAATTTGAAGTTTAATGTAGTAGGATCTCTTTAGAGTTAGGAGGATGACCTTCAATGGTATGAGATTAGAGTATTCCTTAGAAGGAAACATGAATTTAATTACATGGAAGGATGACATGGATGTGGTGTTGGATAAAAATGGATTTCTATAATATGTCAATACAAATATTGCAAAACTACACGTAGTTGATGCATAGAAACTAGCCTAATAGAAGAAAGATGTAGCCAAGGCAAGGAGAGTAATATTGGAGGGAGTATGAGACCACATTGTATCAAATATTTATGGGAAAGACAATACTTATGCAATGTGGAAGGCACTAAAAAATCTATTTCAGAGTAGTAGCGAGCACGAGAAATCAGTGCTCAAGGATAAACTTTGAAATATCAAGATGTAGAAGAATGACACTATTCAACAATATATGAGAAAGTTCACACAAGTTCATGGTGAACTTGGTGGGGTTGGTGTTAATGTTGTATAAGGTGACTTAGTAAGCCTATCGCTTCTATTCCTTCCCAAGAGTTGGCATAACTACCAATATTTACTGAACGGGAGGGAGAAACTACCGAATTAGGAACAATTATGGTCTAATTTGGTACAAGAAGAAACAGAGTGGAATAGAAATGATGATACTTCATCCAAGGGAAAATATGAAGAAAATTTGGCATTGGTCGAAAAGGGAGAGAAGGGAAAAGGGAAGAAATCATAAGCCAAATGAAAATCCAGCCAAGGGGGCAAGAAGAAAGATTTGTCTTAAATTAAATTCTTCAACTTTCATGAATTCAGGCATTGTGCCACAAAGTGTCCAAACAAAAGGTCAAGAAAAAATAAATCAACAAATGGAGCCTCTTGTCGATTGTAGCTTACATAAACGATAATGGAGTTGGAGCTTCCTTGCAGTTGGAGCTTGCAAAAAATTTAGGGAGTAGACTCTTGTAGGTTGGAGCAAGGATAATTTTAGGGGCGAATGTTCGCCCTTCGGCGAAATTAAGGGGTTTTAAATTTTTAGTGGGAAAATATTTTGTATCATAGTATATTTTTACAAATCACCTCAAATAGCCCACCTTATTTTAAGGGAGATGGTAAAAAAGGTAAATTTATCCCTTGAAATTAGGAGTTACAACCTTCCATTCGCCCATTTTCAAGAATAGGTTTTATTTAAGTGAATCCTATGGGCCAAATACCATATTTATAAAAGAG
>APFE030377772.1:0-22195 GCA_000404065.3 Pinus taeda | reverse complement strand
TATTTATATATCGATAATTAATATTTCAATACACAACAAATAATTGTCACCACAAAATAATAATTTAAAAAACTCCATAGAAAATACACATTTTCCATATAGATATAATTAAAAAAGACATGTATTTTAGGACATTTTCGTTAAAAACCCACATTAAAAAAAATGAAATAAAATTGTTGAATATTTGAATAAAAAAAAGAGGGGAAATAACCAATTTTATGAATTTTGTATTAAAAGATGATATTTGAAATAAAAAA
The DNA here is from genome assembly GCA_000404065.3 of Pinus taeda. Classification (NCBI taxonomy): domain Eukaryota; kingdom Viridiplantae; phylum Streptophyta; class Pinopsida; order Pinales; family Pinaceae; genus Pinus; species Pinus taeda. The sequence goes on along the minus strand of APFE030377772.1, from coordinate 21,938 downwards.
AATTCAAAAAAATATATATTTTAAGCAAAAAAAATTAACATAGAATTAGAAAAAACAATAAAAACCTGATAATAAAAATGATTAAAAAAAGTATATAATAAAAAGAAACCATGTCAATGTGAAAAAAATTAAATTATATATAAAAGAAAAAAATCTATATATATATATATACATATTATATTATAAAAAAAAAAAAAATCATTTTTTGGGCTTCTTGGCGGGTTCAACTCGATTCTGAGAATCAAGTGAGGGGCTCATCTGATGTTATGAATAATATGGAGCCCTGGCTAGTGGCTGAAGGCGCCACAACCGGGGCTAGCAGAGCAGTGATGGAGCCCTCCCTAGGGGCTTAGAAAGGCATGGCCTTGTGTAGGCAAAGCTACGTGCACCTTTGCTAGTCAAGGGCTGTTGGCCTGTTGGCAGGCTTAATCCAATTCTGAGAATCAGATTGATCCTGCTGAAGGGCCCGAAGAGGAATTTATTTTTTTATTTTTTTATAATAGTCATAATTCATTTTATAACATTTTTTGTTTTATGGTTTTTTTCTTTAAATTTTTAATAAAAATATATAGACTTGTAGTTGACATAAATTGGTTAAAAGAATTTCCACCACCCAAGTGCCTCTGATGCGACTAAATCTAAAATCCAAGTACATTAGGTTTCATAGACAATATTTAATTACATTTCTAGAAGAAGTTATGAAATTTATTTCCTAGTTAAGTAAAATGGACAACAATACTACTCTAATAATAGATAGAAAAAAATTATGGAAGACACAAAAGGACAAAAAGCATCCAAATGATTACGACAATTAGACAACTCCGCATAATGAGAATATAGGTGGAGATACAAGCAAACCATAATAAGTGATTCATGTGAGAAAATATTTTGAATGGAAAAGGAAAAGGATCAATAAACCAAATTGAATAGTGGCAGTGAAAACTATTGACCTCTTAAAATAAGTAGAAAATGAAAATGGATAGAATATGAACCAAATTCGATATCATGTGCATTAATAAGATGATTATGCTTCTCTTGAACATCATTGCTACTACTATTTTTGAAAATGGTGCCAACCTCATTAAATGTAGGTTTTGTATGATTTTTTAGGTTATAGTCTTTCCCTTACTTATAGGAATTGTCCTTACTTCTCAATAAAGATCAAACTCTAAATATGGAGGAATTTCATCCTCATCTAAAATAATTTCATTGTTATCATCAATTATTTCTAACACTCAAGTTCAGGTTACTAAGAAAATTTTGCATACCACCACATAGAAAAATAACAAGGGGGGGAGTCAATTGCTTTAGAATAAAACTTTAAATGTCCTATCCTAAGGTTTCTTATCCCAATGACGATGAACATTTGCTAATATAGCAAAAATCCTTCCTTATCTTGAGCTTTAGCATTTACATAAGAGCTCTTAACATCAACTATAATAGTCTCACAAGTCATCAACTTCACAAAGACCTACATATTACTTGGGATATGAAGGACAAGGAGAAGGGTACATTCTTCCAAATATTATAATCAACTACGCTTCTATCATCTTCGAGATCATGCCTCGTGAAGATCAACCTTTGATGATTTGGAGCAATTCCTTGTCTTAAGTTTTAGCTTTTCCATTATTGACAATCTCTGAGCTATCAACTTCATAAGTAATTTTCATGTCGGTTAGAATTTTGATATTTGCATTCCACCTTCATAATTAATTTTCATCCTGGGTAGAGTTTTTAGATCTTCATGATTTTCTTTAATCATGGTAATGTGAAATATATCATGAGGTAAGTGTTGTAATGTTCATCTTAGTTTACTAGCCATTTTGTTTATATGTCTATACTAATTTCTACCAAGATCAAAGAACTTTCCTTTCATTGTAAAGATTAGGACACACATATTTTCACTTTCCTCTTTTAAAACTTCTTAAAACCCGTTTTGCAAATTTGTCGAGATGCTACACTACATACATATTCCTTTGCAATTTAGAAAGAAAAAATGATATTAATATCCAATAAATTTATATAACTATTACATAAAATTAAAAATAAATAAAATAATATGATATGTTAGACAAACTCTCGGATGCTTTGAACACCATGTTTCAAAAATCCTTAAAAATAAATAAAATATTAAAATGAAAATTAAATCCACACCAAATTCTAAATGTCAAATCCATAATAATGTGACTAACGAAATGGAATAAATAAAAAATGGTAAAAGCATGAATTGAAGCCTTATTGGAAATATGTGTGTTGGAAAGATGTTTGTTTGAAAGGGAAAAAAGCAAGCATTAATGGATAGAACCACCAAAAAACAGAAACAAACAGAAGAATCCATCAAGCATAGACCAAAAATAGCATCCGCCGAAATTTTCAAAGAGTCGTGGATTCGATTGAAATTTGAAAAAGCATGGACTCTCGATTGAAGAGAGAGCATGGAATCCCTGAGGAATTAGCGGTGGTAAAACTCTTGTAGACATTGAAGGGAAGTGCGAAATCCCTATATTAAGTCTTATCATTTTTCCAACATCTTCATTTCCCTTTATCCATATTGATTGTGATTCTTCTTGTGTGTTTGGCTATATGTGTGGTTAGAGTTTGGGTATGTCTGTGTTGAGTCTGTGTTTGAGTCAGTCATGGTTGTGTGGGATAGAGGAGGAGGCTGACAAGAGAAGGGAAGAGGAGAAAAGATGAGTTGTTTAAGGATTTTTTGTTCTTAGAGAAATCAATTATCTCTAAAAAATGGTGTGGATCAGATCATATTTAACATCAGTGTTTATGTTCATGTCTGCCTTGTTGTAAGAATTAATTCCATTTCATAACTTTGTATTTTTGTTTGGTGCAGTGTAAATTATTATAGTGCAAGGCACCAACTCCTTTCCCTCACACACCATCATTTGGTCTAGCTTTTAGTAAATAAGGGCTTTGCCCTGCACAATCCACCTCCCATCAATAACCCTACTCAGCAAGCTGAGGAAAATCCTTAGCAAGTTGAGGAAAGTCCTCAGCAAGTCCAAGAATATTCCCAGCAATCGGAGGAAAACTCCCAACAAGCTGCCGAAAATTAGTAACCAGTAGTGGAAACACCCCAATTGAGCACTGAAAATCTACAGCAGACCCTGCCTCTTAATGAAGTTGAACCATCCACTCCCATGGTCCATATCCCCACCAATGATTCAGATGACAATACCCCCATCATTATGCTTAAGAGGAAGAAGCAATAGAAAGTTGCAACCCCACTAAAAAGAAGAACCAGGGCCTTAGTTAAGGAAGCCAACATTTCTGATAATCCCCCTACCCTGAGGAAAAGTGCTCGTAAGAGAAAAACTACTATTTTTCCTGCTACCTTACCATGGTGACGAACAAGGTCATCTGTAGCAACTGAGGACATTATACCAAATTCCCCACTTATCATTTTAAAATCCCGTATTCCGCCCAACCCTGAACCTTCAACTTCCTCACCCTCGGGTGCTGAAATGTAGAGCGTTCACGATTTTGTGACATCATTTTTCTCAAAAGAGGCAGTTGCTCCACAAGAACCAGCTGCTGATACATCTAAAGTAGACACCTAAGACAATATAGGGTATGTGGCTGATACACAACAACCAGCCACTGACCCAACAGGTGATACATAAGAGCCACCTGTTGGAGAACAAAAGGAAGATGACCTAGATGTGGCTCATACATAAGAACCAGCCACTGACCCAACAGGCGATACACAAGAACCACCTGTTATGGATGCAAATGATGAAGTTAATGCCTAACAACAATTCTCTCCTCCACTGGAACCTGCAACTACAGAAGCCTCGGTTACATTAGCCTCCTTGCAGGAAGAAAACGAGTTTTTGAAATATGAAATTAAGGCTTATTAGCAAGAATTAACAATGGCCAGGGAAGCCTATGAAAATGAACTTAATTTGTACATGTTAGCTCAGGTAGCATCTGCAGTTGAAAAGAGTGCAGAAAAGCATCAATACAATGAATACATGTGCAGTGAATGTGGTGATCTCTATACTCGAGCAGGTTATAAGATAGTTGAAGTTCCATTGTCTAGAGCCAGTCCAGTACGTCCTACTGTTATAATAAAAAAGGAATGCCCTGTTGTTACACAAGAACCAGTAGGATCTTCAAGAATTTTAGAAAAACAAACAAAACCACCTTGGCCTGCCCAAGTTGTTACAGAATAGAAACCAGTACCAAAGTCTTTTACAACTAAGGATACATAGACTAAACCTCCCCGTGTCAGCAATGCTTATACACAGACTGAATGTCCCCATGTCAGCAATTCTTACACACAGACTTCCAGTTTTCAAAAGCTAAGTAACACATGGAAGATAGAGTATGAGCTCTCACAAGGAAAGGCATTTCAGAAACAGAAGTCATTATGGCTCAACTATGCATACAGGAATTGGGAAGTGCTTGAACAGTCTCATGCACAACATAAGGAGAATAAGAAATTAAAAACCAGACTGTCCCTCATCTTTGACTTGGTCCAGCGGTTACTTGCTACAAGGAGACCCTCTTTTAATTATTCTGTATTTTTGAGAGAACACTTAGTGTTCCTCCAAATAAAAGCAATCAAGGATGGAAGACCCCACCAGGTATCTACACCACAACAATTTATTGACACGTTCACGAAAGCACCAAATAGTGACCAAAACTTGCTGTGTGAACTCTATCTTCACAATGAGGCTATTCCTGAAGATAGAAAGCTTATTTTACTTCCTCTTGTTGGTGATATCCAAATAAGAGCCTTTATTTCCTTCTTGGCCAATCAGCTTACTTTGCAGAATGCTTTTATGTCAGCAGCACACAATGAGGAGAAATGTCTTCTCTGGATTCGTGCTAAGCCACAAAACGCAGTTGTCTTCATTCAATAACATCAACAAATTCTACAAGAGCCAGGGATGACTGACGATAGCAGGAAATTATAGGAAGCAGTCTTGGAAGACTGCCATTATTATGTGAAAACTAAAGGAGCTCTGGCTATAAAAGTAAATAATCTATTCTGGGAACACTATCCTAAAGAGAGACGGGAATATCACCCTTATATCCTCTCAATATTCAGGCGACAATCTCACGCATACCTAATTATGTTAAATGCATTAGACAGTGTGTTGAACGATGGATTGGTTACCACTTTCACTTCCCTCTCCTATGGCTACCTAGACAGCAGTATAAGGCTCAATTTAAATTAACCAAAAAGGAGGAGTTGACAGCATGGCAGAAACTTCAGAGTGTCTATGGGTTTAGAGACATGGTTGACATCACCTTCCATACTTACTACATAAGCAATTTGCACAGTTCATCCCAGTATGCCGACTCAGATTCAGACTAGATGTTGCATGCGGACATGCAACCTTTTCAGTTGGGGGGGATGTTAGGACCCCATATTGTCTATTTTTGACCTTATATTTTTTCATAGTATTACCCTTTTCAACCTATAGTTGAAAGCCTTTGTTAGTGGTTTGACTCAACCATTCTAAAGGTATACAGTAACTCTTCTCATTGCTATATGTTTAATTATTCAACACATAATCATGCTATCTTTATAATTGATCTTTGAAGTTGACTAAGTTGCTGAACAATTGTTGAAACTGCCTAAAGCTGGTAGGACTATATTTTGCAGTTGCTGAAACAGCGGAAACAACACGAACCTCGAAGCTGAAACAGCAAGGACAGCATGCGAATCTCAAGGAGACACTTGAGATTTGCATACCAGAGTTGCAAAAACAAAGGAATCCAATCGATTATTTGAATAAACTATTACATTGGTCGTAACGTTCATGATCCACATTACTATAACAACATTGTGTTAACGAGAACTGATTTCCCTATTTTTGTAGAAAGGGTTGAACTAGAATTTATACTGAAAATATTTTGTAATAGATGTCTCCTCTATAATGAGGAGACATCTACATTAGACAGGGGATCGACATAGGATGAAAAAGCTGTAACACAGGGATTGTAGCGGAAGGACAAGACTAATTCTTTCTTGTAATATGGTATATTGACGGATGAATAAAATTTTGTTCTGAGTATTTTAACTTAGTTTATGTGTCCTGGGGAATCTTGTGAGAAGGAAAGGGCCCACCTTCATCACAAGATTCACCCATCTTCTTTCTGTTGTGTGTTGTGTGTGAATTCTATTTATACCTTATTCACAAGTATTGCTTCTGATGATATCTTACTTTTGCTAAGACTCTGTTTTTCTTTTAATTGATTGATAATGTACATGAGTGCCTCACTGGTGATTAGGATTTACAGAGTGTATTGGTGAACTGGATAATAGAGGCAGGTGTTGAATCTTCCTACTCTACGGGATAGGGTTCTGATCCTTTGTTACATGATAACCATTGTTTCCTTTTGTAGATTTACTCTCTTTAATCAATTATCTATTCTTATTCAATTCCTGCAACAGACTATAACTGCTGTAACACAAAGTAGAGGTTTAACAAAGTGTGAATTGTTTATACTACAACTTTTTAATGCTATTAAAATTGAGTACATACAATACGTAGTCACCTTTGAAATAATAAGACTTTCCCTGGTTGACAATTTATGTGGCACTCGACTGTTTAAATTAATAAGAAATTAAAGTGACCAACCCTAAGCATTTTATAACATTTCAAAAGGAGTTTTATAACTTTCATTGAAGTGTTTATTAAAATCATTTACTAAATTGTTATAAATCCCAAATCCTAAACCCTAAACCCTAAATGCCAAACCTTAAACCCTAAACCTTAAGAATTTTATAACATTTTAAAAAGTGTTTTATTTAAGTTTTTATTAAAAGAATTTATTAAAGTGCTATAAACACTAAAACCTAAACCCTAAACCCTAAGCATTTTATAACATTTTAACAAGAATTTTTTAACTTTTTTAAAGTGCTTATTAAAAGCATCAACTAAAGTGTTATCAATGCTAAACCCTAATCATTTTATAATATTTTAAACACCAAACCATACATCCTAAACCCTAAATCCTAAACTATAAACTGTAAACCATAAACCCTCAACCCTAAACCATAAAACCTAAACTAAAATCATTTTATAACATTTCAAAAATCATTTTGTAACTTATATTTAACTGTTTATTAATTTTTTTTAATAAAGCATTATAAGTCTTAAACCCTAATTCCCCAAGAGTATACCCTAAACACTAAACCCTAGAAATTTTATGACATTTTAAAAAGTATTTTTTATATTTTATTTAAGTGTTTACTAAAAGAATTTACGTAAGTGTTACAAACATGAAACCCTCCACCCTAAATCCTAAATCCTAAACCCCAAATCCTAAACCCTAAACCCTGAACTCTAAGTATTTTATAACATCTTATTTTTTATTTGTAACACTTATTTAAGTGTTTATTGAAAGCAATTACTAAAGTGTTATAAACCCTAAATCCTGAAAGCTAAACTCTAAACCCTAGATGCCAAACCCTAAACTCTAAGAATTTTTATAACATTTTAAACGACGTTTTGCAACTTTTATTAAGTGATTATTAGAATCATTTACTAAAGTGTTGTAAACCCTAAACTGTAAACCATAAACTCTAAAATCCAATCCCCAAACCCCAAGCCCTAAACATTTTATCACATTCTAAAAAGTGTTTTCTAACATTTATTTAGGTGTTTATTAAAAGAATTTACTAAAGTGTTATAAACATTAAATTCTAAACCTGAAACAATAAAACATAAATGTTAAGAATTTAATGATATTATTAAAATCATTTTGTAGCTTTTATTTAAGTTTTTAATAAAATAATTTTAAAAAGCGTTATAAACCACAAACCCTAATCTCTAAACCCTACACCCCAAATCCTAAAATCTAAACCTGAAATACTAAGCATTTTATAACATTTTAAAAAGTGTTCTGTAACTTTTATTTAAGTCCTTATTAAAATAATTTACTAAAGTGTTAGAAGCCCTAAACACTAAACACAAAACCACAAACCCTATAGCCTAATTTTTAAAGCTTAAATCGTAAACCCTAAAAGAATTTACTAATGTATTATAAACCCTAAACCCTAAACTCTAAAGCCTAAAACCATTTACTAAGGTCTTATAAATCCTAAACCATAAGTGATTTATAACATTTCATAAATTGTTTTGTAACTTTGACTTAAGTGTTTATTACATGAAATTAATAAAGTGCTATAAACCCTAAAACTTAAACCCTAGACCGCAAACCCTAAACCCTAAGGATTTTGTAACTGTTTAAAATGTGCTTCATAAGATTTATTTAAGTGTTTATTAAAATAATTTACTAAAGTGTTAGAAACCCAAAAATTTAACCGTAAACCCCACACCCTAAAAGATTACATCCGTCGCTTCATTCTTCTGTGCTCACTTAAACAACAACTTCTCCTGTAGGTTATAGTCCAACCATGGACTATTGTTCCTCATCAAAGGGTTTTGGCATGCTTCATAAGCCTCCTTAAAATCTGCATCCATCTGATACAAGTCTTTCAGGTGTTCAAAACCCAACACTTGTGTTGTGCTCTCTTGTAAGAGAGAAACCATCCTACTCAATGCATCCTCTACCTTGTTGGCCTGACCACTAATGTGTTTCAACAAAAACGTGTAACTATGCAAGTATTCAACCAACTTTTCATGCTTGTGGTTCATCTTATGCTAATGCATAACGTACTGCAATGCAGAATTATCAGAAAATAAAACAAAGTCATTACCTAGCAAATAGTGCCTTCAATGTTTTAATGCTTGGACGATAGCATAGAATTCCTTGTCATAAGACGAGTACTTCTACCTACTTTGATTCAACTTTTCACTAAAATAAGCAACATGTTTGTCTTCCTGCCTGAGTATGGCCCCAATGGCTGTACCACTGGCATCACAACAAACTTGAAAAAGTTTGTTGAAGTAAGGTAGCCTAAAAGTTGGCCTCTGAGTGATCTTCTTTTTCAATATCTGGGAGCCCTTTTCCGCAGCTTCAGTTCACTAAAAAGGTTGACCTTCCTTCTTCATTTTATCCAACATTGGTGCACAACTTCCACTAAAATCCCTTATAAACTTACGATAAAAACTTGCCAACACATGAAAACATTGAACTTCAAACAAACTCTTAGGGGATGGCGAGTTAAGTATAGTTGTAGCTTTTTCTAGGTCCATTTTCAGCTCATTCTCTTCAATCACGAAACCCAAATATACTAACTCCTTTTCAAAGAAAGTGCATTTCTTTAGATTTATCAGCAACTTGTTTTCCTGAAACTTTTCCAGAATGTATCGAACATGTCGAAAATGTTCCTCCCTGGTTTTGCTGAAAATTAGTATATCATCAAGATACATAATCACAAATTCCCTAATGAACTCCTTCAACATTTCGTTCATCTGGTGCATAAAAGTACTACATGGTTACTTAACCCAAATGGCAGCACCAGGCATTCATACAACCCTTCAATAGTCTTGAAAGTTGTTTTCCATTCATCCCCTTCCTGGATTCTAATTTGGTGATATCCACTCTTCAGATCTATCTTCGAAAACTATGTTCCCCTGCTCAAACAATCCATCACATAATCCATTCATGGCAATAAAAACCTATACCTGATCATAATCTTGTTTATTTCTCGTGAATCCCTGCACATCTGCCATTTGCCTCCTTCGTTGGGAGCAAGAACTATCAGAACTTCACATGGACTCAAGCTCTCTCGAATCAGTCCCTTATCCAACAATTCTTGTACCTATTTTCTCATTTCGTTGTTGTCTTTGTGGCTCATCCAGTAAGCAACTTTGTTCGGTAAACTAGCTCTGGGAATGAAATATATGTGATGACTGGTACTCCACTTTGGTGGAAATTTATCTGGTAAATTGTCCACCACATTGTCGCTGAATTCCTGCAGCATTTCTTGGATTTCTATAGGTAAATCAGAAATTTTAGTGGGCAACAACACTCTTCTTGGTATCCTTACAATAACATATCTCACCTTGTCATCTTCAATCTATTTTAAAAATTGTTTTCCACCCACCAATAGTACTTTTGTTCCACTAGTCTCTATTGTTTCCTCCTTGATGGGCACTAGCGTATGCTTAATCCCATCTTTAACAAACTTGTAATAATTTGTCCTCACATCATGAACAAATTTTTAGTCGTACTACCACGGTCTACTTAGGCGAATATGACACACATCCATGGGCATGATGTCACAAATAACTTTGTCCCTATATTTGCCAACATGGAATTCCACCTCACACTGCTCATCAAGTAGCAGTTGGTGACCCTTCTATAACCACAACACCTTATAGGGAGTTGGATGCTTCAATCGTTTAAAACCCAATTTGTCCACAATCTTTGTTGCAACCAAATTATTAGTGCTTCCACTATCTATAATCAATTTGCAGCATTTGCCATGTTACTTGTAGACAGTTCGGAATAATGAATTTTTATGGGATTGTTCAGTTGTTTCATTTGTTGGTTTTAGCAATACCTTATTCAAGACTAAGGCCTCTCCTGTCTCTGGTGCATTTTCTACATCCTGAGGTAGTGCCTTTGCTTCTTTTGTCTGAGCAAAATATGCTCCTCTTCGACCAACCTGTTCTCCTTCAGGACACTGAAAAGATCTGTGCCCCCAATTGTGGCACTTGTAGCACTAGTAGGTAGCTCCCTTACCTCTGCCATTTCCCCTTCCTCTCGGGTATGGCCTCCCTCCTCTAGTGTTGCCCTCCTTTTCCACTGTGCCTGAGGTTTTTGAACTTCCGCCCTCTTCACTCTTATTGGCGGTCCTTCATCTACTAAAGGATTGTCCTTTCCCTTTGCATGCTCCTCGTCCTCTCCTAGCATTCTGCTTTTTTGTGATCTTTTCTTCCACCTTTAAGGTGCTCTGGTGTGCCTCTTCTATGGTTTTCAAAGAAAGAATACTTATTTTTTCCAACATTTCTAGCCTTAGTTCATTGAAAAATCTTGTTTATTTCTCTAGGGTAGCTTAGAGTAGGCTAGGATATGATGGGTTAAGCTAGGATAGAGTAGGTTAGGATTGGATAGAGTAGGTTAGGCTTGACTAGGCTAGAGTAGACAAGGCTAGGTTAGGCTAGTGTATGATAGTAAGTTATACTAGGCTAGCCGAGATTAGGCTAGATAGGGCATGGATAGACTAGAGTAGAAAAGGCTCGACTAGGTATGGCTAGGCTTGAATAGACTAATGTAGGGCAACCTAAGCTAGGCTAGTCTAGGATAAGCTACAGTAGGCTAAGTAAGGCTAGGCTAGTCTAGGATAGGTTAGGATGAAATAGGCTAGAGTAGCTTATGCTAGGATAGATTAGGCTAGTCTAGGCTACGCTAGGATATATTAGGTTAGGATACGTTAGGATAGAGTAGGCTAGGCTAGGTTAGGCTAGAGTAGAATAGAGCTGCCCAGGTTAGTCTAGGCTAATCTAGTGTAGGCTATGCTAAAGTAGGTTGGAGTAAGCCAGGTTAGGCAAGGTTAGGCAAGGTTAGGTGAGGCTAGGTCAGAGTAGGCTAAGCTAGGGTAGGCTAGAGTAGGCTAAGCTATGGTAGGCTAGATTAGGCTAGGCTAGACTAGAGTAGCCTAGAGTAGGCTAGGCTAAACTAGACAAGGCTAGAATAGTCAAGGCTAAGTAGGGCTAGGCTAAGCTAGCATAGGCTAAGGTAGGCTAGGCTAGATTAAGTTAGGATTTAATAAGATAGAGTAGGCTAGGATAGGATAGAGTAGGTTAGGCTGGGTTAGGAAAGGAAAGAGTAGGCTTAGTTAGGCTAGGAAAGAGTAGGTTAGGCTAGGTTAGGTTATGATAGTGTAGGATAGAGTTGGCTAGGATAGGCTAGAGCAGGATAGAGTTGGCTAGGCTAGTCTAGGTTAGGATAAAGTAGGTTAGAGTAGCCTAGGAAAGGAAAGGATAGGCTAGGCTAAGCAATGATAGGATAAAGTAGGCTAGGAGAGCATAGGATAGGCTAGGCTGAGATAGAGTAGGATAGAGTTGGGTAGGTTAGTCTAGAATAGGGTAGAATAAGCTAAGCTGATGAAGCTTAGAGTAGGCTAGGATAGGTTGGGTTAGATGAGCCTAGGATAGAGTAGGCTTAGCTTGAGTAGGCTAGAGGAAACATGGCCAGGCTAGGCCAGAGTAGGATTGTAGGCTAGGGTAGATAGGTTAGATACGACTTGAATAAGGTAGACTAGACAGGATTAGGCTAGGCAAGGTTAGCCTAGACAAGTTTAGGCTAGGCAAGGCTAGGCTAGGCTAGGCAAGCATAGGCTAAGGTAGGCAAGGCTAGGCTAGGCTAGGCTAGAGTAGGCTAAGCTAGGTTAGGTTAGAGTAGGCTAAGCTAGGCTAGAGTAGGCTAAGCTAGGCTAGAGAAGGCTAGGAAATGATAGGTTAGGATGGAATAGGGTAGAGTAGGTTAGAATAGGCTAAGTTAGGTTAGCTTTGGCTGGGCTAGGCTAATCTAGGCTAACCTAGAGTAGGCTATGCTAAATTATGTTAGAGTATCCTAGGTTAGGCAAGGTTAGTTTAGGTTAGGTGAAGCTAGGCTAGCATAGTATAGGCTGGTCTAAGATAATGTAGGTAGAGATAGGAAAGAGTAGGCTTAGTTAGGCAAGGAAAGAGTATGCTAGGCTAGGTTAGGTTAGGCTACCATAGAATAGAGTTGGCTAGGCTAGGCTAGGCTAGGATAGAGTAGGACAGAGTTGGCTAGGCTAGTCTAGACTAAGCTAAAGTAGGTTAAAGTAGCCTACGCTAGCAAAGGCTAGGCTAGGCTATGCTATGATAGGATAGAGTAGGCTAGGATAGCATAGGATAGGATAGGCTAAGCTAGAGTAGGATAGAGTTGGCTAGGTTAGTTTAGAAGATGTTAGAGTAAGCTAGGCTAATGTAGCTTTGAGTAGGCTAGGATAGGCTGGGTTAGGCTACGTTAGGATAGAGTAGGCTAGGCTAAAACTAAAAACCTAAATTTGAAAGTCATTTGACTATGTTTATTTAAAATTAATTTAAACTAAAAACCTCAATTTTAAACTCATTCGTGCACTATGTTAGTTATTCTTTAATAGGTGGATTGTATTGCAATTCTATTACATTACAATTTTGCAAGAAGAGTTGTAGGGTACATTGGCTAAATTCTCATAGGAAACTTCACCTCAATCTAAAACTCAAAACCTAGATTTGAAACTCTTTCGTGCACTATGAGAGCTATTCTTTCACTATTGTTATGCATTGCAATTCTATTGCATTACAATTAGATATCTAGTGTACATTAGCTAAATTCTCATAACAAACTTCAACAAGAACCATTTGGAAAAAACGTAAGACCATTGTTACATGTAGTTTTAACATTTGTATTTGTAATTAAAATACATATTAATAATAGTATAAAATATATATTTTTAATATAAACTAAATTTTATAAAATTTGTATAGAGTTTGAAAAATACAATATTCACTCATATTTACATATTCAATAAAAAGATATTCAATAAAAAAAATGAACCGAGGTTAATTGGGAATGTTGTGTGATAATTAAATTAAAGCATAATATAACCTTAATTATTCACAAGTTCAAGGCATATAATATAATAACAAATGTTCTTCATTTTGGGAAAACTATAAGAACTTTGTAAATATTGATGAATGGTTAAAGTTTTGATTTCATTTATACGGTTTATTTTTTTCTGATAGTTTAATTTGTCTAAACTGTAATTTTTATTAAATTTTATATTTAACCAAATTATAGTGTTATTCTCAAGAGCCCATGAAGATTATGAAATTCTTAAGAGAATGGGAAATCATGTAAAAAAATTAATGAAATAAAAGGAGATAATAGAAACTCCTATTGAAAATGCACATGGGTCATCCATATGTGCATGTCCCACCCTTGTAATGTAGAAAATTGGCAAGATAATAATTACTTCAACACAAAATGATTTCATTACCTTTATCAATTCTCCTAGGAATATGGCTAACCATGGCTAGTCACACAATACAATCTATTTGAGAAGAAAATAATATTTTCCTCACAATTATATATATATATATATATATATATATATATATCTATATCTTACATTGTATTTAATACAAAAAATAAAAATATCTATTAAGTTATAAATGATTTAATGCACTTTCATAGGTATGGTAAATTTTTAATTATCATTTGGTAAAAATCTATTTTAAACAAAGTTGAAACACCTTATTTAGATATTTACAGTTCCATTTGTTGATGTAGTGGGGACCATAAGTATATGTTGGTATATTTCAATATAAACCATAATCTCAAAATAGTTAATTAAAAAAATGATTAACACTACCAATTCCAATAACGGGACGCTTATTGGTAAAAAAAAATAAAATTAAAGAAATGCCTATCAATATGCTAGTTAAAAAATAATAATACTTCTATAATAAGCTGTAGTTCTTTTTATATATTTGAAAAACATATTTTATTTATTTCTTAATATTTGACTAATTGAAATTATAAAATAATTTAAAAAAGACATTAAAAACAAAATAATAAAATATTTAACCAATAAATAAAATTTATGTGTTATATCTACATTTAAAATAAATAAATATATATTAGATAGATAATATAAAAATTATATTAGTATATTTATAATCATAAATAAATAAAGCAAAAAACACCTATTAAAAAATAAAAAAATAAAACAAAAAAAGTGTATCAACAAAAAAAACACTCCAATAAAACAAAGAGAAGCCAAAAATGTGAGAACTCCAGAAATATTCTAACCAAAAAGCAAAATAAAAGAAATATAAAAAAGCACAAATAAGAAGAAAAAAAAACAGATGACCCTGTTTATAATAAAGCGAGAAACTCAACAAAGCAAAGAGAAGAAGTGAAGGATTGTGAAAACATTTTACTATCAGAGAGTCACAAAGCCATTACAATCGCTTGTGCAGAGCTCATACTACCACTAAAATTTCTTTTATGAAGCAATCTCTCCCAATTGTTTCAAGTGTGCCCATTAGAGATAGTAAGTGAGCCAGAATATATGAAGGTCATGCGTCTGATCCACGATGTTGTTGCCTATTTATCTTTGTTGGGAGAGGGTGGTGTGTTCCATCCACAATGTTGTTGCCTCTGTGTCTTTGTTGGGAGAGCGTAACACTGAATATATGAAGGTAGTGTGTTCAATCCACGTTTCTATGTATCTTTGTTGGAGAACGTAGACTGAGGTCATGTGTTCGATCCATAATGTTGTTGTTGTGGTGTATCTTGGGAGCATGACGTTCAATTTGTGAAATAAATATGAGAGAGACCACTTGCGTCTGAACATATCTGCGGAGGATGTTATGCTGTGGATCGCTTTTCTAATAAAAAGTTTGGATTCTTGCATTGCTCCATTTCTCAGAAGAAATTATTGAAGATTTGTATGAAGTCTGCCGGAGAGGAAGATCCCATGGAACCTGTCAAATCACTTCAGGAATCCATATAGGTTTTCATCAAGTATTTGATCTTCTTTAATGTTTTAAAATTTCCTGATGTGGTTAATTTCTTATTTCCAAGAAATGGAGTGATTATCAAGAAAGTAAATTATTAGTTTCGAGAAAATCAAAATTTTCAGTATTTAAATGCAATAGCACAAGTTCTTGAAAAAACAAAAGCAAAAATTATATTTTATATGTAAACTAAAACCTGTTAGCTCAAGCCGCAGGGGCTTCCGTGAGGAAAATAGAACCCATAAAATAACAATAACCTCCACTAAGTATGATGGAACACGACAATAATAACGCTTATGAACAGTGGAGGTTTTATGAAGTTTTGTTGCGTTGTGTTTGTATGTTACCAGAATTTATGTCTATTGTAATTTTACTTTTTGTTTATCTTATTTTTTAAATATTTTACATTATTAATCTAGAGTTTTGGAAAATAAAAATAAACATTGAATTGGATGTGATTTTTGTCAATAGTTTTTGATACTATTTATTTAGATTTTACAATTTTTTAATTAAATTGTTGTTTTCATAATTACTAATTTATATTGTAAATTTCTACACATGTTATTCTTATATTATCATGTATATATTGATATCTGAATTATCGCTCTATATAATGAATCAATAAGTATTGTAAATAAACATAATGAAATGATATGCAATATTATAAATAAAGAGAATGAAATGATATGCAATTTTGATTTTTTTTAGGTTTTGTGATGAGGCAAAAGTTAAGACGAAGGCGGAGGTAGAGTTGGAGGAATAAGAGGAGGTGGAGGAGGAGGAGGAGGTGGTGGAGGTAGTGGTGGTGGTGGTGGTGGTTAAGGTGGAGCAGGAGGAGGAGGTGGAGGAGGTGGTGGAGGTGGAGGTAGAGGAGGAGGTGGTGGTGTTGGTGGAGTAGATGGTGGTGGAGGAGAAGGTAGGGGTGGTGGAGGAGCTTGAGGTGCTGGAGGAGGAGGATGGGGTGGAGATGGACGTTGTGGAGGAGGGGGTGGACGTGGAGGTGGTGGTGAAGGTGGAGGATGATGAGGTGGAGGAGGTGGTGGAGGAGGAGGAGGAGGATGAGGTGTAGGAGTTGTAGGAGGAGGAGAAGGAGGAAATGGTGGATGTGGAGGTGGTCGAGGAGTTGTTGGTGGAGGTGGAGGAGGAGGTTTTGGAAGACGTAAAGTTCGAGGAGGAGGAGGTGGTGGTGGTGGTCAAGGTGGAGGTGGATGAGGTGGAGGAAGAGGAGGTGGAAGTTGAGGACGAGGTGTGGGTGAAAGATGGGGAGGATGAGGTGGAGGAAGCGGAGGTGGAAGTTGAGGAGGAGGTTTATATGAAGGACTCAAAGGATGAGGTGGACGACATCAAGGAGGTGGAGGATGAGGTGAAGCAAGAGGTGAAGGTTGAGGAGGAGGAGGAGGAGGAGGATGGGGTGGATAGTGAGGAGGTGGAGGTATAGGTGGATGTGGTGAAGGAGAAGGGGGAGGAGAGGAGCGGGCAGTGGAGGTAGAGGTGTAGGTGGAAAAAAAGGCAAAGGAGTTGAAGGTGGAGGTAAAGGAGTTGGTGATGGAGGTGGAGGAGGAGGAGGAGGTTGTGGTGGAGGAGTAGGTAGAGGCAGAAGAGGAGGCAGAGGGGAGGTAGAGCTGGTGGAGGAGGTTGATGTGTAGGTGAAGGTGTTCGAGGAGGAATGGAGGTGCAGATGCAGGAGGAGGAAACAGAGGTGGAGGAGGTGGAGGTGGATGAGGAGGAAGAGGAGATGGATGAGGGAGTGGAGGTTGAGGTGGTGGAGGTGGAGGTGCAGTAGGAGTTGGTGGCGATATAGGTGGAGGTGGAGGATGTGGATGTATAGGAGGTGGAGGTGGTGGAGGAAGATGTGGGGGAAGAGGAGCAAGAGGTGGAGGGGAATGAGGAGTAGGAGGAGGGGAATGAGGAGTAGGTCGAGGTTGAGGATAAGTCGAGGAGGAGGAGGAGGAGGAGGTGGTGGTGGTGGAGGTGGAGGTAGAGGAGGTTGTGGTGGAGGAGGCGAAGCCGGTGGAGGAGTTGGAGTTGGAGGCGGAGGTGAAGGTAGGGGAAGATGAGGTGGTGGATGAAGAGGTGGAGGTGGACGAGGAGAAAGATGAGGAGGAGGAGGTGGTTGTGGATAAGGTGGTGGGGCATGTGGAGGTTCTAGAGTAAGAGGTGGTGGTGGAAGAGGAGGAGGACAAGGTGGTGGAGGTGGAGGAGAGGAGGAGTAGGTGTGTTTGGAGGAGGAGGAGGAGTTGGATGTGGAGGTTGAGATGGAGGAGGTGAAGGAAGAGGTGGAGGTGGACCAAGAGGAGGAGGAGATGGAGGTGGAGGTGGAGATATGCAAGTTAATTTAAGATTCATGACTTAAGTTCAAATATTAAATTGTCACTCTCTTCTCCAAAGTTGGAAATGAAAGCTACAATCTGATGAATCAAGAACATATCCCTTCACATACATAATATCCTACTTTTAAATGATAATTAATACATTTAGGAATATTTCCTCCATGCACAAATATAGTCATTAAAGTACACGAAATTTTTTTAACGTTTAGATCTGATACCTGCAAATAATTTGAAGCATTTTTAAATGTTAAAATTTTGGATTTATTTTGTTTAAAAATTTTATTAGTCGCTTAAACACTTATAGTTCTCGTTTTATTGTCCAATGAACCATTTGTTTGGGAATGAATTGTTTCATCTAATTATCATTGATTTAAAAAGTGGTGGGTTAAAGTTAATGTTGTTTCTTGATTAAGAATCCTTATGTTATTCTTTTTTTATGTTTACTTGAGAAACATAGGATATTAAGAATGATATATGGCTTTTTTTATTCTTTAAGTATTCCACATACTTTGCATAATTAATATTAATTTTTTACATATCTAATGGTTTAAGGAAAAAAATTAATTTACAGTTCACTTTTTGGCATGACCTAAGCTTCTTCGCTTTTTAGAGAATCCACTCTCTATCTTGCATTTTATTTCAAAAGATTTATTAGGAAAGGGAAATATGTTGTACGTGGATATTGGTATGGAAAAATTACCTATGCTCTAGCTTCCTATGTGTTCATTTAAGGGGATCTATTATCATGGGAACAACATTCTTTTAATGAAATTATACTTTTCAAGGAAAGGCTAAAGGAGCAATACATTGAATTAGTGGAGAATAAGACATTGTCTAGTGTATTATCACTTTCGAAGTGGAAATCCTCTGATGATACTTATTTTGTAACATGTTATACTAAGTAATGAAAATTTTTCTTCGTGGGCTATATTTTTGAATTAGAAAATTGTGGATTTATTTGAGTTTGTGTTAATTGATTCTTTTATCATATGGGAAACTAATTTTCATTATATATTTTGTTTTTTAGTCAATCTCATTGTGCATATTGTGTAATTTCAAAAAAAATTCTATTAATAATTAATTATTAGAGTTTTGATTGAAGAAGTAAACACAATAGTTACTATAATAATTAGACACCAAGGAGTTGAAATTTTATAGATGGTGATGAACCACAAAATCCTAAAGATGTTGATTTAATTGAAGCGAAGTAAATCGATAACTATTTTTCTATTAGAGAATCAATGCATAAGAAGGAAAAGTAACTTGATGTAACGATTAAATGAGAGATTCACCAATAATTTACAAGATTGTATAATTAAGTGAATGATCCACTAATATTTTACAAAATTTTATGATTCATTGAAAGATCCACAAATATTTTACAATATTTTATATTTGAGTAAAATATTCCAAAAAAATTGATATATACTTGTTGTAATGTAGTAGATAATGACCATTGGTTACTAGTATAAAGGAAAATCGGAAATCACATGAAGATAAGGAACATAGTAATGGAAGAAGAGAAACTATGTAGCATAGAAGCAACAAAGTGTTACTTTATATTATATTCTCTTGAGAATCCAATTACAAATGATACAATGATGCATACATTTCCCCATATATTATGTCGAGATAGTCACACCAATTTAATTTAGCAAAGTCTTTCTGTAGAAATCACATAAGAGAAAATTTTGGCCAATGCATTTTGAACCAACAAGTGTGGTTCATCATGAGGACCAGATGAAGAGGAAGACCATGGAAGAGGCTTAAATAGAGAGAAATGTAGGGACATAATTTCAAGTAATGACTATATTTGAACAATAAAATAAAACTATGAAATCAATTTCTTAATATATTAAAAAAAATATTATTAACGGCTATATTAAACTACTCGTTTTTCAAAAGTAATATTTAAATAATGATATTAATAAGTAACAACCAGTTTATTAATTTATTAACAACAATTAATAAGTAACGTCTATATTAAAAGGCTAATTTTTGAAAAGTAATATTTGAAATTAATTTATTAAAACAAAATATTACTAGTTTTTGAAAATAATATTTAAATAATGATATTAGTTTATTAATTTATTAATTTATTAAAAACTATTAATAAGTAATGGCTATATTAAATGGCTAATTTTTGAAAAACAAATATTACTAGTTTTTGAAAAATAATATTTAAATTAATTTGTTTAAAACAAAGTCAAACTCTAAACAAGGAGGGAAGTAAAAAATTATAAAAAGGAGTCAAGACCATAATCGGGGCAATATCCTTTAATAAAGAAAATAATTAATGGAAATAAAAATAAACAAATAAAAAAATTAATTGGAAAAAAATAAATAAAGAAAAGAAAATATTAACAAGTTCAAAAGTATATCTATATATATATATATATATATATATACTATATATATTATATATATTCAAAGAAGAGTAATTAATAAATAAAATAGGGCAACAATAAATCATGGAGTTGAGGCTCATTAAACAAATAACAAAAATACTAAGTGAGTTAAGAACAAATAGGATGATAAAATACATAGAAAACAAGAATGATCAAGAAAATAAACTATAATTAAGAATAAATCAACAACAAATAAAATAAAAAGGACACCAATACCTACATAGATAAACCAAGAGACAAAATAAATCTAAAAATGAAGCCTACAAAAAAAAATAGGAGGAGAGGACAAGGACCTAACTTCCTCTCCTCCATTATATGATGCTAGAAATTATTGCAATTCTATGCTTCTTTGCTATTTTACCGTTTTCTTGGGTATGCTCCTACACTTCTTAGGGAATTGACTCTAGCTCTTTTATGTATTTCTTCCTTTCTAGTTAAATACACATCATAATTTCTTGTCAATTGGTATTATATGTTCATGTTTGAATCGGCTTCGAACATTGTGAGTCTTAACTTGTAATATTCTTAGAAGATTCCATGATAGGTACTTGTATGTAAAATTTAAATGGCCTCTTGTATAATTTTTCTTTCCTTTCTTCTTATTTTCTAGTGTTTGAAAAGGGTAAACTATATCCCCTTACTCTTCTCAAGCTTATGGTTCAATTGGGAATATTTTGTTAGCCTATTGAATTATTTCTACAAACATATGGTCAATTATATTCTAATAGGAAATCTCTTATGGATCTATATTTAAACAGTTTGTTGAGATTTAGTAGCTTGGGAAGTAATTGAAGCCCTAGGAATCAGTGTTTGGAGGAAGAATCACAACCAAAGTGATGTGGGATTGGAGCTGAAGCTTGGGATGTTTGACATAAATGAGTTGGGAAACGAACAATTTGACGTTGACTGATTTGACACTTTGAGGTATTAGGAGACACCTAGAGGAAAAAAGGGTAGCAAAAGTCACACAAAATAGAGGTCTCTAAAAAGAGATATTAATTTTTATTTGTGGCTAGTGGTTAATTTTTCTAGTTGGGAATGTCAACATGGGCCAAAGTATGCTCCAAGGAAAAATTCATGGAACCACGTGTGTGCATAAAATAGAAGTTAAGTGTTGGAGGTTTAGATCACATTCAAAGTTAAAATCAAATTAGGTATACCTTTGAGATAAATAACGAACTTGAGGCAGCTCACGAGCTAACAAGGAGGATGACTTTGGCACAAGATGTGGAGGAGTTTCTCTTATGTTTGGGTGTGGATATCCTTGATCAAAAAGGCCAAATTTATAAGGTAAGTTTAGATAGTTTTTTGCGTTATGTTTGTGTGGTGTTTGGATCTCTATTTAGGCCACAACAAGTGATGCTACAATATCATGTTGGACAAATAATTTGGACGGTTGAGAGGGCTTGTAAAATATCTCTACCCTAGCCATAGTTAGGCAAAGGATAAACACAGTTGAACAAGGGTTTATTCCCTTCTAGCATGTTCATATCATTTGTTTTTGTGAGACAGAGCATTGTAGGGTAGATATCTTTTACTTATTTTAAACCCTAAACCCTAAAGTCCATTTTTTTAAGCATTTTGTAACTTTAGTAGTATAAATCCTAAACCATAAACCGTAAACAATAAACCCTAAACCCTAAACCCTAAACCCTAAACCCTAAATCCTAAACCATAAACCCCAAATTGTAAACCCTAAACACTAAGAATTTTAGAGCATTTTAGAAAATGTTCTGTAACTTTTATTTCAGTATATATTAAAAGAATTTACTAAAGTGTTA
>APFE030377770.1:52390-84890 GCA_000404065.3 Pinus taeda | reverse complement strand
CTTGTTTGCCTCCCCGGTAATGACACCAAAATGTTGGTGTCGATGTAGGGGTGATTTATCTACCTTATTCTGACATTAAGATTATCAATCCAGGTGTGTATCCTTTCAAGGAAATGCGCAAGGTATATGTAAGGGTAGACGTGTAATCCTTCCCAACCAAGGGTTCGTGGTTTAAGATTCGTAACATAAATGCAAGATTAAGAATTTACAAACTTATAGAAATAACCATAAACATGAAAGAACTGTAACAACAAACATAAACTGATAAATCACACACACACACAAAGACGCAGCACCTTATCAGAAGAGCGGGCTCAACTCTCTTATCAAGGATGTGTTAGCCACGAAAAGAATTAGAATAGCAAAATGGATGATCTTTTATTACTTGATAACAGAATTTTACAATATTGATGGGTGTAGCCCCATTCACACGATCAACCTGCAATTTATACACAGTGAGAGAGATTAATAGATCTCCCAGAAACATAGAGGCTACAGATAGAAAGATATACATCGGTTCAAATGGTATCAGCATCAAATGTATGAGATAGCAAGAACACTCAAGAATAGTTCAGGGAACCTGTTCCCTGAGCTGCACGACCTTCTTCTAATCGGTCATTGCCAGATCTATTGCCATACGCTGAGTTGAGCATTCCTATTTTCATGCTACAATCAAATACACAATTTAGTACGGAAAATAGATAGACCCCATGTGTTTTACTTCATTAATTAAAATATACCAATAGGAAAAGTAAAAGGGGGAATTTACCTTGTAAGTTTAACATAACAGCATTGGTAAATGAGTGCAAAAAGGGTAGTGGAAACGGGCAAAAAGATGGCCTGATTTGGCACCCAACAGCTACCTTATACTGTCAACTTGTAGGAAAAATTTTGTATCTCACCCATACTCGTCCTAACCTTTCCTTTTTTGTTGGCCTTATTGCTTATTTTATGCAAAACCCACATGAAAGTCATTGGAAAGTTGCTAAAAGAATACTTCATTATGTTCGAGGTATAGTTAAGTTTTGGGATTCATTATAGTGCAGAAGCATCTCCTCTATTAGTTGGTTTCAATGATTCCAATTAGGTTGGTGACCCTGATTATTGGAAGTCTACTACTATTTATGTATTCACTGTTGGTTCTAGACCTATTACATGGGTTTGCAAGAAACAAAGTGCCATCTTTCTTTCTTCATCAGAAGCAGAGTATTGTGCCACCATAGAAGCTAGTAAGGAAGCCCTGTGGCTTCTTCAGATCTTCTCAGAGTTTGTTTTGAGTAGTAGCATTTGACTAAAATTTGGTGTGATAATCAAAGTACCATTCAATTATGCAAAGATCTAGTCCAACATTAGCACAACAAACACATTGAAATACACATGCACTTCATCATAAATCTCATTCATGACCATGTTCTTTAAGTGCAATATTATTCAACAGATGATCAAGTTGTAGACATCTTTACAAAGGCTCTCACAGAGGCGAATTTTACTAAACTTCGATTTATGGTTGGAGTTTAGGAAGTTATCACTAAGGTGGGATAGGCTCTAATTCCTTCTTCCTTCTCATATTGTGTCATATTTGTACATCTTTCAATCCTATCCCAAGTTTTTTTTAAGGGGGGATGTTAGGATATTCTGACACATAGGAAATAGTTAAGTATAACTTGGTCTAGTGTAGAGTTAGGTAAGTGTGTTTCTTTACTATGTAATTTTTTAACTTATAATCCGACGGTCACGATATGTTCTAGACATGAAGTGATCCAATGGTTCATTCTCTCCTCCATATTACCGACACTTGATCCCTAGCTTAACAACCCATTGGTCCATGATCTCTATTTGAAGAGCATGGAGGATCATTTGTAGGGTAACAGTTCATGAGAGAAGCTTATGTAAATTTTATTTCTTTTATTAATAAATTTCCTGAAGTGGTCATGTCGGCTCAGGTCATGGATTGTTTCCTTTTTTGAGGTTTTAACCACGTCAACAATATTAGTGTATTGATCTGTGATCTATTTGTGAGCGGTGTCCTTTGGTGTTATGTCTGAGGAACTTACCCTGTAAATTCCTAATTTTAGGTTTTCCTATAGGAAATCTTATAGTAGCCTATCCCACAAAGGAAATTTCATAGGGTTGTAGCCATCTTCAGCATAAATACGAAGCTCCTCCAAATCTCAGCAACAACAACAAGATCATCAACATCACTTCCCAGTACGTGCACATCAAAGGAAAAAATAATCAAAAGAGGGAAATACAAAAATATGCAGCAAATACAGAGCGTAGGAACATCATTCTCCAACAAGCATCATCATAAAAGAATCTTACCCATAGGTATGTAATCTTAATTTATTCTCTCGTTAGCATGATATAATAAAAAATGTAGGATTATGTAAGAGTTGGTTTTATAAGCAAAGGTGGCTATTTAACTTGGCCACCTTTGGCTAGTCAACAAGGAGAAAATAGTTAGACCACTCCACATGTGGCAACAATTAAATCAGAAGAAAAAGGAGATAAGTCCAAATATTGTTAAGTTACAGATGATTGAAGTGGGAGATGATTATGAGGTAAGGAGGAATGATGGAGTGATAGTGGGACCAATAGTCCAAAAAGAGGTGCTCATACTTAAGGAACCAACACATCATCCAAAACGACTGTCCATATAAGGAAATAAAACATTGATTTCCATGCAAAGAAATCATTAGCAATCTCAAGGATTAATCGAAATAAGGTTGTTCTCAGCCTCTTGAAGCAGCATCTATAGGAGACAGTGAGCATTTTGCGGGACAAAAGAACCTACAGGAAAACCTATAGGATGCTACAACAAGACCTACAGGAACTAGAGAAGTCCGTCTACAGGATTATCATTGGGAACTAAGGGAGGAGAGCTCAAAATTTGTCCTCATTAGACATCAACTAGTGAGGTAGGAGCTGCAGATTCCATGTTTTCCTGTTAAAAAGGAAAAAAAAATCTCCATTTAGTTAAGGAAATTGAAGTCTAGGGGAATTATATTATAGTGTTATCATTTAAATCTCTCTAACCCACTAGATTCATGATTTATATCCATATAATCCTACATAATTACCAGGGAAAGATGACAGGGGGCTTTAACAAGAGAGAACCCATAGGCACAATTGTATTGGGTTCCTTGAGAGGATGAGAGGATATGATGATGAGGAGGCCAAAGACTTTTCTCTCTCATTCATAGCCCTCACTAGGACCCATGTCACTGTTGTGGTGAAAGGCCTATCATTAGTAATCACCCGTGAAGCTACAAGAAAAATCACTACAATTCCTTTAGGGTTACCTTAGAGGAAAGAAGATAAGGGTAACAACACCCTTACAAAGAAGAAATAATTTTTGGAAGGGGATTAGCCAATGGAAGAAAAAAATGGGGCCAGAAGAGAAATAATTCCATACCCTTGGAATGAAGTTAGTTACCAGCTCATTAAATACATATTATGTGAGGGGCGATACATTGTGTTGTATGGATACCATTTTAGACTCCTCCAAGAACTGACATTTGGAGTAGACACACCTCCTCAAAGCAGATTAAGTATACCCTACTTTCTTCTTCAGTCAATGATAGATATTAGCATCAAAGTGAAGGAGGGAAAATATAATAAACTAGACCATCATGGGTTGATCAAACTTATCCTAGAAGATTCTCTACAAAACTTAAGACTCCCTATTACGTGGACAACTTTTAGAGACATGCAGGAAGAGGGAGCAATTCAAACTCTTGAATTTGACAAAAAGATCCCTATTACGTGGACAACTTTTAGAGACATGTAGGAAGAGGGAGCAATTCAAACTCTTGAATCTGACAAAAGAAACAGAAGAAGAATATAGAGAAGAGATGGATGAGTAGAGTGAGGAACTAGAGGAAGAAAAGAAATAGAAAGATAGTAATGAGAAGGAGAATGGAAAAGAGGAAACAAAACATAAGGAAGAACAAAGGTCTACAATTCAAGGCAAGGAAATGGAAGAATCAACACGGGTATCTCTAGATCTGACTGAGAAAACAACTGCTCTTATTGCCCTAAGTACACCTATCAAGTCAAAAGGGAAGTGGTAAAGATAAACCCCACTGTACTTCAGGACAAGAAAGAGCACAAGAATTAGGAAAGGAAGACCTCAAACCCCCACCAAAACTCCTATTTTCATTGAAGACTCACCAAAGCAGAAGGAAAAGGCAACCCTTGTAGAGAGAAATCAAGAAGAAGCACCATCAGGGCATGCCTCTCCCAAATCTCCCATCACTTATGTTAGGAGGCTTGTCACAAGGTCAGCCTCATCAAAGGGAAAAGGTCTCCTACATGAGGCACAAATAGACCTACAGGAAGTAGAGGCCATCCTATAGGAAACATTGCTAAACCTACATGAAACTTAGAAAATCGACCAAGAAGGTGTCACTTCACAAGAAACAAAGGAAAAAGACCAAGAACTGATAGAACCTAGTCCACAACCCAACCTCAGTTCTTACTATAGATTCATTGAAGGACGTAGGGTAATCCAATAAAAGTTTTCCATTCCCTTATTTTTTGAATTGGAAAAAGAGAGGGAAAGGAAACACAGGTGGATGCAAATTTCCAAATCAAAGCGAGTGGAGGATGTAGGCCACATGGAGGAAAAATTGAAGGAGATGATCAGAGATCTGAGCAACATAAGGGATAGAGAGGCAGTAATGAAATCTCAACTAGAAGCAAACAATGCATGGCTAAGGGGGTAGCTACAAGAAAAGCAATGTCAGTTGGCAACTATGGCCAACTTATCCTTGGAGGCAATGCAATGTAGGATGCCAACAAAGTCTTCTGCCTTGTATCTTAAGGAATAATGGATACAATTCCAAATTAAGAATTTAGCACAAAGAGGCACTATGCCCTTCCAAGACTATAGACAATTCATTGATCTCTGTGATTAGAGCACCTTGGAAGATAGAGAAAAAATATCTGAGTTTTACCTACACAACTTGGCCTTGATAGATTTGAATGTATGGGACCCAAATTCAAAACTAGGCGACTTGCAATTGATTGTCTTAGCATCATGGATGAATCATGAGGAGGAAAGAGACACAAATATGAAAAAGTTAATGGCAAGATAAGAGACAGAATCCCTTATGATCAGAGTTGAACAATCTAATCCAATGGCTATCATCAGTACCCATAACCTCATTGCAAATGATCCTAAGCTTGGACCTAGGTACCTTGCTACACAAGAACAAGAAGTAACACACTTTCAGGACATGTTTAGACTATTAGGGGATGACAACATACAAGCTTTCCAAAGGACATGGGGCACCTTGCCTTACAGCCTAAAATTCACAGAATACCATTCTCCTAAGAGAATGAAAGAGACAGTAAATAGAACACCCATGTATAAGTGGGCTCTACAAAGAGTCAAAGTCAATTGGATTGGCTTAAAACTTACTCCACCACTACTTTTAGGAATGTTGCAAGGAAGGAGAGAAGAAGAAGAAAGAAATAAGTGGGAAGAAATAGAGAAAAGGCAGGGCTTTATTCAAAAGAAGAGGAAACTACAATAAAAGCATGGGATGTTAGGGAGGCCACCTAAGAAATGAAGTACATGGACATATATTAAGTTGCTCAGAGGATGTGAACGACTTTTAGTAGGGGGGTGATGATGAACCTCATAATTGGATAAC
Organism: Pinus taeda; assembly: GCA_000404065.3. Taxonomy (NCBI): domain Eukaryota; kingdom Viridiplantae; phylum Streptophyta; class Pinopsida; order Pinales; family Pinaceae; genus Pinus; species Pinus taeda. The sequence goes on along the minus strand of APFE030377770.1, from coordinate 79,230 downwards.
TATATGGACCTTAATATACCTCCAAGCTTATTAAAATAAACTCTTCTCATAATTCCTTACATATTTTAATTATATCTTGCTTAATGAGATGAGTAAAAGTAAGATGTTATGTCTAGTGGTCTAGCGTGCATTGATTGCACGTTTTTGGGAGAAAATCATGGAAACTTTTGGCTAATTAACGTGCAAGAACTCGAATGAGACAAGAAGGAGAAATTATAGGAGATAGATCTTCCTCATTCATACGAATATCCCTCAAGAAAAGCACACTAGCTCGGAGTTGCAAGCAACCGAGACATGGAGATCATGGGCAGTCGAGCCAGTGATAGTTAAGAACTAGTTCTTCTTGAGTTTGGGAGCCAAGCTTCCCTATATTTAAGGAAGTTGTTGGAGACTTCAGTTGTATAAATAAGAAGGCCTAGAGCCTCATTAGGATTCAGATGTTTTATGTAAGAACACTAAGTATTTTCGAGTTGAAGTTTTGTGGAAAAACATTGTTATGCAACTTTTCTTGATATGATAATGATAATGAGCCTTTGTTTGATCCAACACTGAGTTGAATTAGAGAGCTAAAGCTCTTGGGTTAGGGCCCAACCATAGAAGTAGAGGTTCCTCTTATTGTACTTATACGCTTAGGTTGTTTCATAGATCAATTGTTGAATTAATTTTGGCATTGTTTCATTACAAGTAGTGGTTAACTTGATTAGTTTCCTTCCATTTGTGCATAGCTTTAGCAGTAGATTTAGAGAGATAAAGGAATACCAAAAAGGTTGATACTAGGTGGATTTGGCCTCACTCCTCCCTTAAACGACCATGGTTTGAGGAAAAACCCTTATTTCGCGCCAAAAGGACAAAATTATGATTTCTTATGGAATCTAGGGTTTTTTGCTAATTAGGCCAGCATCTTCTCACTCTTCAAGAATAAGTTTCGATTTTTATCTCTATTATCTCTAGCTTTGTATTAGATCTCATGGTATTTCTTAGAATTATTCAAGTATTTCCATTCATGAACTATACAATTAAATAATTGAATTTTGTTTTCTTATGTTGAGTGGGAATCTTCCTTGTTTGACATGATTCATGGGTAAAATTCCAATGATGTGTGTGTTGCAGGAGTCTTAGTAGTGCAAGAATAACTCATGTCAGCATTCCCAGCCTAACCTCATCCATCCATAATCACCAAAATCCACTAAGTCTATCAACCAATTTATCATTCATAAGAACAACTTTCCATGGTTGTTAAGAAAATCCAACCATCTCACTGACTTGGGTTTAAGCTATGAAGAAGTCCTAGCAACTCTCGTGCCTCACTTCTTCCATCATTCACCTTCCCTAAGCCCTATATCACCTTCCAAATCACTCCTATGTCTTTCAGCCGGATCCTATAGGAAATACAAGGGATCATGTAGGAGCATTAGGACATCTTGTAGGTGCATTAGGACTTCCTGTAGGATGACCTGTAGTGGCTGGTTTTGAGGCTGATTTGAGGAAAAAGCCTCTAGAATGATAGGAGAAGACCCCAGCTTGCATCCCAAGCCATATGGCCTTTCAAAACCATCTCTAACCCACCTTCCACACGACGAAGAATAATTAGCATGTACATTCTCACAGAAAAGGACAAAAAGGAAAGGAGAGTTATTGTCTTCATTCATATGCACGATAGTAAATTTTTTTGGTTATTTCAGATTACATCCCTAGGATAGTTATGATTACACACATGCTAGTTTAGAATTCTTTTGAAGCACGATCTCTTAGAAATTAGTTAGATGAGTGGTGTGTTCAAACCATTTATTTCAGTCTTTCATTACTATAGGAGACAATATTTCCATTCTTCCAATTAGGGTAAAATTCCCCTTTCATCATTGGTAATCAGATTTCTTCTAAATCAATAGAAGGATGGTTTTAGAAACCATAGTGGTCTATCGATAGTTCAACAGTGACAAAGAGTAGACCAATTGCATCTACTTGTGTATACAACACTGTCACCTCCAAGTTTGTACGGACCTCGAGTTCAAAAAGTAAAGTTGGTAGCCCAAGAGTTGCAGCATTCTTGCTCCAATACTGGTTCTCGTCAATGTGATGCTAATATGTTTGTTATTTCATTCGATTCTATGCCAAAGTGAGGTTATCCTTTAAGAGTTGGAGAATTTGTGTTTGATGCTCGGTGTGATCTTCCATTGGTTGAACCTCATAGTTTTCTCTTAAAGATGATGTGATGGACAATGGACGATATCCATAAAGTATCATAAATGGGGTCATTTTTACTGTAGTATGGAAGGAAGTGTTAAACTACCATTTAGCCAGAGGTAACCACTTTACCCATTGTGTTTGTTTATCGGATACGAAGAAACAAATATATCCTTCCAAAAAATTGTTCATTATCTTAGTTTTCCCATCAGATTGAGGATGATAAGATGATTTATGAGCTAATTGAGTACTCACAAAAGAAAATAATTTCTTCCAAAAATTTCGAGTGAAAATGGGACCTCTATCGCTTACTATAATCGTTGGGTTTCCATGTAGCTTTTTAATTGTTTCCATAAATAATATAGCAATTGTACTCGCTTTAAATGGATGAGATCACAAAAGCGTGGATACTTGGTAAGTCTATCAACTACTACCATGATGACACTCTTTCCTTTGTACTTGTGTAAAATTGTGATAAAATCCATTGAGACCTCGTCTCAATGTTGACTTGCAATGGATAAAGGTTGTAAAAAACCTGGGGTTTTAATTGTCTCAACATTATTTTGTCGGAAAACCAAACATTCTACAAAAAACGTTTGAATATTATATTTAAGCCATCTCAAAATAATTCCTTCTTAACCATGTGATAAGTTTTTAAAAATCCTAAGTGCCCTCCTAAGGGAGAGGTGTGCAATTCCAAAATAATCTTTTATTTGAGTCAGGAATTCATACAAATATATAAGTGATCTTTGTACCATAATTAATCATTTTTCTAGCTAAATGTATCATATGTACTAGGATCTTGCTGCAACTTCTGAATTATTGTCCACACTTCTTCATCATTCTTCCATTCATCCCTTACTTCGGTTATCCAATCTGGTTGAATAATAGAAATGTCACAAATCAATGCTTCCACATCCTCATACTTTATTGAGAGTGTATGTGTAATAACATTTTTCTTCCCTTTTTTGTAGATGATTTCAAATTCATAACCCAACATCTTTGCAACCCATTTTTGTTTCACTTATGAAGATAATATTTGTTCCAAAAAGAATTTAAGACTATCATGATCATTTTTTACCTTGAAGTGTCTTCCCATTAGGTAAGGTCACCATTGCTTTAGTGCATGTAGTATTTCCAATATTTCCTTCTCATAAATAGGTTTGTGTAAATGCTTTCCTCTGATTGGATGACTTTAAAAGTCAATGGTTCTTCCTTCTTGCATTAAAACAACACTAATTCCATAATTTACTGAGGCATACATTCCATAATAAAGGTTTTTGTGGAGTTTGGCGTAGCTAAGACCGATGCTTGGCACATTCCTTCTTTAATATGTTCAAAGGCCTTAGTTTCTTCTGGAGTCCAACAAAATGCATCTTTCTTCAATAATGTTGTTAAAGGTGTTGTTATTCTCCCATAATTCTTAAGAAACTTGTGATAATAGCTTGTCAACCTGAGAAATCCTCAAACATGCTTTATGGTTACGAGGAATTTCCATTCCTCAATGGATTTAATTTTATTAGGGTGTACTTTAACACCCTCATGAGATTCAATCACTATAATAAAAAAGGTCATTGGTGAGGGTCATGCTTGTGACAGACCTTTAAGGTCAGTCACCAATGTCACATATGGTGATGATCCTTAAAAACGTGTTGTTTTAAGTGTATATAGTGATGGTCCTTTAAGGTTTGTCACCAAAGCCATTTTCAATGACACTTTTGGTGAGGATTGTTAAAGGCCTGTCACTAATTCTCTCTTTGGTGATACTTTTTGTGAGGGTCATTAAAGGCCCATCACTAATTCTCTCTTTGGTGACACTTCTAGTGACGATCTTTTATTGACCCTCACTAAATCTCTTTTTTCTTACTTTGGTGATGGTAAAATTTTTTTTGCCATCATTGATCATTCCAATGAGTTTTTCATGACGTTATGTACCTGTTATTATATTTTTTTGTCAAAAGATAATGATTTAAAACCGTTTTTTTGCAGTCCTTTTCATTATGTGTTGAAGGCCATAGTGGTTAGAGTCATTCTATTTGTTAAGAAGTAATTAGTGTGTATCATTTCCCTCAAGTCATACAAATATATTTTTCCTATTAGTCAACACTTGATTCATCTCTATTAGCCTTATTATCTACTAAATTCGTCTTTATTAGCTTTATTATCTACTAAGTTTTGTGTGGGAACTATATTGTTTAATACATAATCAATCTCTGTCAATTCTATTAATGAGAGATACCTAGTACTCCTAAACACCGATGGCACACCTTAACATGCTTTGGAACACACTAACATTCCTTGGCACCTCACATGTCTTGTAATATCTTTATACCTGGAACATATTTTTACCTAGAACATCTTTCCATCAGTAGGACACCCAAAACACATGTTGGCATGCCCTAGCATAACATAACACTCCCCTAGCATGTGTTGGAATTCCTTGTAGTCCCCAACATTCCCTGGAACACCTTGTCATAATATTGCATTGACATATGTTAGCACTTGGTAGACATTGGAACTTGTCATGTATTGGAACATATTATTAGTGTGCATAGCATTCCCCTTTAAAAAGAGATAAAGCCAAGACTTATCAACCATCTTATGTGTTCAGTTCCTTGAATTTTATCTTGGTTATTCCTTTTGTTCCCTTAAACCTCCTTGACACATATTAGCATACTCTAGCACCTTGCAAATCCTAGCATGTCTTAGCACATGTCAAGTGTTGGCATCCCTTGACACTATTTACACATGTTAGCACACCCTAGAACTACCTAGCACAGTCTATCACTTCTTTACATTCCCTGATCTTCCTTGTCATGCCTTGCCCATGCTTAGCATACCTTGTCACTATTAGGTCCCTATAATACCACTGATTCCCCTATTACTATAGGAAGGAATTCAATTCATTGTAATATAGCCAAGGAATTGAATTGCCTCCTATATCGAGCGCCAAAGTGTCAAGTGATGGTTGAAAGTGGAGGAACCATAAATTTCTCTAGAAAGTGCCATAATATCAAGCTATCCATGGGAAAATATGTATTGAATAGCCTAATGAATTCCATTCCAATGGGTGGTGCTGATGTTGTACTAGGAGTCTGATGGCTACAATCCTTTGGTACAATAGCTTTTAATTTTCAAGAACTTTTCATGATATTTTGTGTGGAAGGAAAGTAAGTTGAATTAAGGGGTATTTCAAGGAAATTGGGAAAGAAATCAACTCTAACAATATGATAAAGCTTCTAAAGAAGGAACAACAAGGCATAATTGCACAATTATGTCCATTAGAGGTTCCCACATCGAATTCATCTATTTCTCTAGATCTCCAAAAAGTATTGGACAATCATTCCAAGGTATTCGAGACTACCAAAGACCTCCCACCTATTCTTGATCTTTGTAATCCTATTCATTTCATTCCAGGAAGTGTTCCTCCAAACATTAGCCCTTATAGATATCCCTATGCCCAAAGGAGTGAAATGGAAGGTATGGTTGCCGAAATGCTAGAGGTTGGTATAATTCAACCTAGTCAAAGTTCTTTCTCTACTACAGTAGTATTGGTGCACAAGAAGGATGGATCATGGTGTGTGTGTCTAGATTATAGGGATATCAACAAGCTCACTATTGAAGATAAATTTCCCATTTCTGTCATTGATGAATTATTGGATGAATTGCATGGATCAATTTACTTCACCAAGTTGGATCTTCATTCAAGATATCATCAAATCAGAATGAAGACTAAAGACATTCTAAAAACAACATTCAGAACTCATGAGGACCATTATGAAATTTTGGTCATGCCATTTGGCCTTACCAATGCAGTTTCTACATTCAAGGTTTGATGAATTCCATTTTCAAACACTTAGAAAATTTGTGCTGGTATTTTTTTGATTATATACTAATCTACAACAATGTTTGGAAGGATATATTCATTGCTTTGTATCTCATAAACAGACACAATGGGCCAAATGGTCCCCTTTGTCTTAATTGTGGTATAACATTTCCTTTCATACTGCAGCAAAAATGACCCCATTTATGCACTCTATGGATATCATCCACCATCCATCAAATCATATTTAAGAGAAAATTTTAAGGTTCAAGTAGTGGAAGATCACATCGAGCTGTTAGGATATTCCAATACATAGGAAATATTTAAGTATAACTTGGTCTATTATAGAGTTAGGTAAAGTGTGTTTCTTTACTATGTACTTTTGTAACTTACAATCAGACAGTCACAATATGTAGCGATTTGACAGTTCATTCTCTCCTCGGTATTACCAACACTTGATCTGTGGCTTACGACCTGATTGGTCCATGATCTCTATTTAAAGAGCATGGAGGGTCATTTGTAGGGTAACCATTCATGAGAGAAGCTTATCTAAATTTTCATTCTTTTATTAATAAATTTCCTGAAGTGGTCGCACTGGCTCAAGCCATGGATTGTTTCCCTCTTTGAGGGTTTTAACCACATCAAGAATACTAGTGTATTGATCTCTAATCTATTTGTAAGTGGTGTCTTTTGGTGTTCTATCTAAGGAACTTACCCTATAAATTCCTACACGAGCATCAACAACAAGTTCTCCAACTCTTAAAGGATAACCTCACATTGGCGCAGAATAGAATGAAACAATAGGCAGATCAACATCACAATGAAAGAAGTTTTGATGTAGGTGACTGGGTATTCTTGTAGCTACAACCATATAAAGAAATGTCCCTTAAGCAAGCCAGGAAGGATAATAAATTATCACCAAATTATTATGGTCTGTACAAGGTGCTGCAAAATATTGGTACTATGCCATACAAATAGGAGCTTCATGCAGCTTCCTGAGTGCACCCAGTTTTCCATGTTTCATTTTTAAATAAGGTTATAGGTGACAAGCTCCTAGTTTAAACAATATTGCTAGAACATGATGAGGAAGTAAAAATCATATTGGAACCTGAAGTAGTCATAGAAATAAGAACTCGACAACTACGAAATCGATCAATTTTAGAGTATCTCATGAAGTGGAAGAACTTACCCACTCAATATTCCACATGGGAGGATGACAATTTTACACAGAAGCATCTAGAACTACTCAAGCATTGAGGACAACACTTTTCTAAAGTAGAGGGGCATATTAGATCCCTATAATACTAGTGATTCCACCATTACTATTGCCATTGTAGCCCTTATTGTTATTATTGTGCCCCTATTGTACCCATATTGTTATTAGTGTGCCCCATCGAAACCCAGTATTGTTGTTTTTGTGCCCTTATGTTATTACTATTATGTCAACTTTGATTTTATTGTAACCCCTTAGACTCCTATATAGAAAGGAGGTTTAGTCATTTGTATCATCCAAGAATTGTTCATTTGTGTTTTGTAAAGTAGAGGCTGATTTTGAAGGCATTCATCTATCTTTTCTTCTATTTTGTGAGTTTTTCTCATAACAGTCACTCCCTCCTAGGCATGAAAACTAGCACTCATTAAAACTCCCTGACACACCCTCATATTCATTCACTTCCATGCATTTTGGCATACTGCTCTCTTGTGTTGTCCAAGTACACCCTAACACTCCTTAGCATGCATTGGCACTCTCTAGCACACCTTAGCACTCTTCGACATGCTTTTCCACTTCATAGCATGAGTCGCGCTCCTTGATAGACATTGACACTTGGCAATTCTTATCATGTTTGGCATGCGTTGAGATGAATTGGTATGCTTTGGCATGACTTAATATTAAATTTATTTGAGATCAATTATTGGAAAGTAGATGAGAAACGACGAAGGAATATTTGGCACTTAGAATGCACTTACACTTGGAACTTGGAACCTATTTGTTTCTGGGAAGTCTAGTGCCTTTTCGATCTACTAGTCCCACTAGGATTGGCAGCTATCCTAGAAACAAACAATCAAAGAAATTTGCGATTTCCTCTATGTATGATAGATAAGAGAGAAGCAAAGGAACAAACCTGGATCTTCCACTTGACTCCTTGCTTGATTTCTCTCTCCCTTGATAGCGCTTGCAACTCCTCTCCTACTTCTCCTGCTTAGTGAATATTTGTAGAAATGAAGTAACAAACCACCATCAAAGCATCTCAATCTATTATATCATAAACAATGCAAAATCAGAAATACATTGAGCATACATTGGCATTCACAAATAACAACATTCATAAATACACAGTTGTATGGAGGAAAACTCAAAGAACTTTATTAAAATAGAAGGGAGAATTACAACCCAGCTGTTTGATCTAGCATCATTCTCCCAACATCGAAGCCCTCTTCCCCTCATGAAAAGCAAGATCACTCAATAATACAATGCTCCTTCTCAAAGACAAACTATCAGCACTTCATTACAAATTACAAAATTCCAACTTCCAGATCTCTTAGATGAGGGATACATTTATAGATGTCTGCAAGGGTGTGAGTCATCTTTGGGTTTTTGATTAGTGTCATTCCACTTGTAGTTCTTGGTTCCACTTAGAGATTTCTTGGATCTCTTACTCATCCCTGGGTGAATTCAAAGAGGCAAGTGTCATATGAGAAGTTTCTAGAAGATTCCATGAGCATCTACTTAGCAAACTGTCTCAAAAATTTGTCCATTCTCACTCATCACACCTCACAGCAGGCCTCTTCAGTATGCATCACACCTAGCTAGTGTAGGAGTCAGTATGCATCACACCCTGACAGTTGAGCAGTCAGTATGGTCCAGTTTTGGTCAGTTCTGAGTGCTTTTTTAGGTGGAACTTTTGGGGAATGATGTAATCAATTGACCATGATCCTTTAGGGTATGAAACAACACTTTAAGGGGTTAAAGAGGCCTTGGTTTATTGACATATAGGATTGGGGTTGCAGTGCCCAAATATGTCTATAACAGTTGCCCCCTAAAGCATGAAGTCGTAAATCTTTTGATGTCAAGTGAAATGCTTTATCATGAGGATCCGAGGTATTCAAACTAGAAGGTTGCCTGTATTAGATACAATACAATATATCATCATCATATTATTTCCATGATCTAGCTGAGGCAGGCATTCCCATGCTCAGCTTTATAAATTCATTTTTATGTACATAGGGTAGATAATAATCTGCGGTTGCAGACTGGTGATTCTTTATTTATAGAGTCATCATCCCTAGCTTGGATGATCATCTGTGCAGCTTCTGTGTACATTTGATGTCTTTATATTCCTGAATATATCGCATCCCAGATGGATGAAACTAGATCCGGGGTCTTCAAACTCATTCAATCTTCGTTCGATGTACAAGTCGATCCATGTGAAAAGATGTTTTGAAGTCAAACATGGAAAGACATCACCTGATTACCAGCCAATAATGTAAGCTGTTAACAGGCGCAAGAGGAATCACCAATAATGATAATGACCCTCAAAGTACTTCAGTACAATTCCCATAGTGTGAATATATGATCCAATTTTGAACACCATGAAAAATCTTTCGGTCAAAGGCCATTGATGTAAACCTATTGCCGGAAGTGAGAAACTTGCCATCGAGGCATGCAAGCTTCAAAGTACTGAAAGGGTAGTTTCTAAGTCAACTTCTTGGATAATGAGCTGATGTCGACAAGAAGTGACCCGTCGTAGGAGGGCCTTAATGTATCCCACATCTACGACATGAAATGAAGCAAATGATTTTCTGGAGGTGAAAATTATCTCATTATACAAGGTTCAAGAACGACGGTCATGAAAAATGGAGGGTGAAGGTATTGCAGTGGATGAGGCATTAACTGGATGGTGAATTCTTTGAATGACTTCTCTTGAACATATCAGCGACACTGAAATGGATTGGTAGAGTTAACCCCAAAATATGGATGGTATGGAGGACCAATGGTGATATGACAGTGAATGGAATAACCCACCCTGACTCAATCATGGTGACGGAGTGACAATGTCATATTCAAGAGTGACCTGCTACCAATAACATTCTTCAAGTTTTCTTCCCTTTTTCCCCAGTCATTGCTGACCAGTACCTCTTTATTTTTGTCAAGCTTGAGAAGGATAACATATGCTTGTTCTATAATTTTCCCTTTGGGCAAACTTGTCGCTATGTTTTAGCGAACCTAGCAACAACGAAACTCATTCTTGTTTGGGTGGACAAGTTTGTCACTATTGTTTTAATGAGTTTAACGACAATGATAACTCAGTCCTTTTCATGTTTAGAGAAATTGAAAAGGGAAAAAAAGGAAACTCCAGTAATTATTTTTCGTAGCATAATCCCTTAAGTCCGAAAAAGGATAAAATAATACAAAAGGGATGACTTTTTGATAACTTTAGCGAGCCGAAAAGACAAGCGCTCAAACGTTTTCATGAGATGATCCCTCCGGTTTGAAAAGTTTAAAATATACAGGAGGGATGGCACTTCCAATCACTTTAGTGAGTTGGAAAGGCCAATAGCTGGACAATCTTTTCATATTTAACGAGTCTTAAACAATTTTAAAGGAGACTCATTTTTGAGGAACAAGTGGTGTTTAGGGTAGAAACTAGTTCTGGGTAAGCTTGGAACTTCTCAAAACATGGTGATGTGAAGAGGGTGGCTAACAGGACCACTCGTCCTAGCTGTTCCTAAAAAAGCTAAACAATCAAGTGGAAGCGTATGATCGGCCAAAAGGATGGAGGTGATGACAGGAACACAACCAAGGCTCAAAAGGCTGATAGCAGGGCAATCACAAAGGTTATTTACTGAGAGTGGATTCATTTTTAATAAGCTTGAACTGGGAGAAACTATGCTCAGTGGTAGGTTGATTTTTTAACGAGCTTGAACCATGCGATAACATTGCTCATTGGCAGGTTTATTTTTTAATGAGCTTGAACCTTGCAGAAACATTGCTCATTTTCCTTTTTATGTAAGCTAGGAATGACCAAACTAAAAAGCTAGAAAAACTATAAAGCTAATGAACTATTGAGGTTAGGTAGGATGGTTTCATCCACAGAACAGTCCAAACTCTTCCTTTGCTTCATCTGCAGCATAGACAAAGGTGAACGGTGGATCAGACCAATCACCTAACCTAAGAAGTTGAAAAACTAAAAAGCTAAAAAGTTAAAAAGCTAAAAAATGAAATCGGTCATTTTTAGTTTGCATAAAGAGGTTTGCATGCCCCCAGGCATCGAGGAAAGGAGAGTTTCTAGTAACCATATGGAAATCACTATGGTTAAGCAGGATGGTTTTAGTCAGCGGTTAGGCAAAACACTTCCTTGGCTTTTTCTATAGCACAGACAAAGGTGAATGGTCTATCAGACCAATCACTTAACTTATAGGGAAATTCATATGGTAGGATGTTTTTGTCCACATAGTAGACAAAACACTTCCATGGCTTCTTCCACAGAGTGGACAAAGGTGAATGTTGTTTTAGACCAATCACATAACCTACAGGGGAACCTATCTTTTTAGCTGGGTCCATCCACCAAAGCAGGCAAGGGTGCATGCCCCCTAAGCTTCGTTACATTCAGTGGACTACTCGCTGTAATTAGGTGGTTGGAATGAAGGTTGAAGAGACACTCTTGATGCAAAAAGACCATTTAGGGATGATGTTTGACTTGGAGCTATGTTTGAACCGGGAAATAAAAGTTGGTCAATACGTTGGAGAATTTTGCCTTCATGTGGGAAACACATCACTCGAAAGAGTGTTGAAACAATAGCTTCCATGTTGTAAACATAGTCACTTCTGAGGAGTAGATTGTAATCTAACGGTCCTTGGACTACCAACACATCCAAGTGAATGGGTTTGCCTTCTCAAAGTTATCGGCAACTTACGAAGGATCCCTAATGGTCGAGTAGTTCCTTTGTTAAAGCTTGACAAATTTTGAGTAACATGCATAAGCGATGGCGAACCAAGCACTTTCCAAGTAGTTGAGGAAAGGATACTCACTGAAGCCCCTTCATCTATGATAGTGCCAGACATGATCATTTTTTAAACTTGTACTATGATCCAGAATGGTACATTAGAAGGAAGGCAGGATCTCGTTAGTCGATTCTGATCGAAGGAAGCGACTAGACTGCTTGGAGGGGGCACCGAATAAATGGTTGAATGAACCCCTTCAGTAGCAGGAGCTGGTGGATTTTCCTCCTGTTGTGCAGGAATGGGAGGATTGCCCCCAAGTTCATCAGAATCTGAAGTAACAAAAAGAATTTGAATAGTATTTTTCTCATTGTCTTTGGAAATTGTATCATCTAAAGGTGGACCTTCTAGAGGTGAAAGTGGGTCGACTGCCATCTCGACCTGTTGAATTTTCTCCGATATGGACTCAAAAGATTCACTCTCAACAATAGGCGTTTCGACCAATTATTGAGTCATGTCAATCAGATTTTCAACTAGTAAAGGACTTGGGGAGAGTTTCTTGTATCCAGATGGAAGTCGCTATGGTGAAGCAGGACGGTTACGAAAGACTCTTTTGGTCTCATCAAAAAAATGACAACAGGGAAGGTGATGGCCTCCTTCACATAATCCACATGGAATTTTGACCTTTCCTTTCTGTCCATGAACTTCATTTTCACTAGTTAACAGTGTGCTGTCAACATGATCACTAGAGGTTGATGACACCGGACGGTGCGAGCGGGGAGACCATTCTCTCAAGATCCACGGAAGGCAAGGACAATCTTGATGAAATTGGTTTCCTCTACAAATTATGTAAGAAATCTAGGCGATTTAGTGTGTGGATTTTCACCAGATGATTCATGGTTGCCTCGTTGCTTAACTGACTTCTTCTTCCTCTTCTCCTTCCCTTCCTTCTTCTTCAGAGCTACTTGGTTACTGGTATCACTATTTTCACCAAGCGAAGAGGAAGAAGGGGAGGAAGAAACCAATGAAGTAGAAGGTGAAGGGTCAAATTTAGTATCAAATGGTTGCTCATTCGATTGCTGAGGAATTATGGTATTTTGAATGACAAAGGTTGAGAATATCCATACCGACAGACCAATTGTGATTCTTGGAAGGGACAATGTGGCCATATACGGAGCACAAATATTTCCCCAAGAAGAAAATGGACTAGGATTCCCCTCAAGAGGGATTCCTTGATTGGTGGACTCCATTATCTCAACCTAAGATCAACAAAGGAACAGGGATGTTATTTCGAATTTAATAAATTTTAATGATGCTTTGACACAACTTTTCTTTTTCAATTTTAAAGAGTTGAGAGAAATCTAAAGATGACTCTAGTCCCCTTCGATTTTTAATGAACCTGAAGTGACAAGTGCTCAGATGGACCTTTTCTTTTAAGGAGTCAAGAAGGAATGAAAGTGACTGCTATGGAAATCTAGATAGAGGGATTACCAAACCAATCGCAAAACTGCAATATACACCTTGGTGATAAATTAAAGAGAAATTATGAAGGACTTATGTACGACAATCAATCTTCCCGAATGTTGTGTTCAATGCAATGCGATCGATAGGGTGGCAGACACGGATTCCTATGGATAAAAGGTATAAGCCTATTGTGGTCTCCAAATATATACTCGAGGCTACAAGGAGCACAAGTCCATGCTAGCACTTGTCATCTCAAAGACGAGGAATCACCCAACCTTCGATGAAAACGATAGTTACTAGATTTTACGATGCCAGAACACGTCTCTAGCTTAGACCTCTAGATGTGTTGCATTATGTTCCATAGTGTTCTTAAGTTAGTTGAAATTTATTTTAGATTTGATCTTGCTTAGAATTTTTCCTTTCAAGGTTCACCGCATGATGTAGATGTAAAATTCCTAAATATGCAATCTAAAATGATAAACAATTGTTGTTTATTTTTAGCAATGAAAATCCAAGCTACTAAGGAAAGAAGATTACGATTCTTTCAAACAAAGAGTGAACAGCACACACTAAATGCACTTTTCCTAAATCATTTTTTGCACACAGTCTAAATGCAAATGCAAATGCATGTATTTGTTTTCCATTCCCCTTAATGTGAAGAATGTCAAAAAGGAAAACTAAGTCTAGATCTGAAATATTTTCTTCAAAGCAACATTTCGACAATTTCTTTTCAAAATGAAAGGAAGACTAAACGATACTTTTCCATTTTGAATAGAAAAATGCTTTTGACACTTCAAATATTAACAATTCAAATCAAATACACAACAAAAATTTCAATCGACTATCTAGAGAAGGAAGACTTTACGACACTTCTCTTTTTTGACACAAAACAACAGTTATGACACTTTTGTACCAAAACGACAGATCGATTTAAGAAACTTTTTGACAAAGGATCATAAATGATGGACAAATACATGAAAACATTTACTAATCCTAATCAATGGAGGCTAAACTATGTAAAGGAAGCAGGCTTCACCAATGACATACTATTCATAAGCAGCAAAAACAACTAAACAGAGCTGAAAACAAAGACAAAAACCCCAAATTTCAGGAGGAGAAATAGGATCACTCAGTCATCGCACTTTTTCTTCACAAAAATAAGGATGCATCGCACCTACTACACTTGGGAGGTGCGATGCATACTAGCTTCCAGTTACAGACAGTGCGATGGGCCAGGGAGCGCAACTGAGATGGGTTTTGGCTCAAATTTGTAGCTGATTTGAGTGAGTTAAGTTGAGCTATTATGGAAAGTAAAGAGTAAAGTATAGGGGTATGATCTTGGCAGGTTATTGAGCTACCAACAGGGCATCTAGAATGCTTGTAAGTCAGATGTTAAAATCATAAACTAAACCGGAGATTGACTAAAGCAACATTCATCTACTTTGCAATTGCAGAGAAAAAGCAGTGCGAAGGCTATCTGGCTAACTTCAGGCTCCATCTATAGTTTATAAAGCAAACAATCAACAACAAACAAACAAACTATTTAGTCCCCAGTGGAGTCCCCATTTTGTTTCCAGGAAAACTAGTGTCTTTTCGATCTGCTAGTCCCACTAGGATTGGAAGCTATCCTAGAAACAAATAATCAAATCAATTTGCGATTTCCTATATGTATGATAGATAAGAGAGAAGCAAAGGAACCAACTTGGATATTCTGCTTGACTCCTTGCTTGATTTCTCTCTCCCTTGATAGAGCTTGCAACTACTCTCCTACTTGTCTTGCTTAGAGAATATCTGTAGAAACGATGTAACAAAACACCATCAAAGCATCTCAATCTATTATATCATAAACAATGCAGAATCAAAAATACATTGAGCATACAATGGCATTCACAAATAACAACATTCGCAAATACATGATTGTATGGAGGAGAACTCAAAGAACTTTATTAAAATATAACGGAGAATTACAACCCAGTTGTCTGAGCCAGCATCATCCTCCCAGCATCAAAGCCCTCTTCATCTCATGAAAAGAAAGATCACTCAATAACACAATGATCCTTCTCAAAGACAAACTATCAGCACTTCCTCACAAATTACAAAATTCCAACCTCTAGATCTCTCAGATGAGGGATCCATTTATAGATGTCTGCAAGGGTGTGAGTCATCTCTAGGTTTTTGATTAGTGTCATTCCACTTGTAGTTCTTGGTTCCACTTGGAGATTTTTTGGATCTCTTACTCATCCCTGGGTGAATTCAGAGAGGCAAGTGTTATAGGATAAGTTTCTAAAAGATTCCATGAGCATCCACTTAGCAAACTGTCTCAGACATTTGTCCATTCTCGCTCATCGCACCCCACAGAAGGCCTCTTTAGTATGCATTGCATCTGGTTAGTGTAGGAGTTAGTATGCATCGCACCATTACAGTGGAGTGGTCAGTATGGTCTAGTTTTAGCCAGTTCTGAGTGGTTTTTCCAGTGGAACTTTTGGGGAATGATGTAATTAGTTGACCACGATCCTTTAGGGTCTAAAACAACACTTTAAGGGGTTAAAGTTCCCTTGGTTTATCAACATATAAGATTGGGGTTGCAGTGCCCAAATATGCCTGTAACACTTTTTGCACCTAGTGTTGGTGTGCCTAGCATGGCCCTCATGGAAAAGGTAAATTGGTGGCTTAGTAACCCTATTATGTGTTGATTTCCTTGTAGTTTGAGTTGTTCCTACCTTGTCTTGCCTTGATAGTCCCTAGCATGCATTGTCACACCCTTGCACATCTTGGCATGCCTTAACTCTTGGCACATATTAGCTTGTTTGACATGCCTTCATACTATCTATCACATGTTAGCATCCCCTACCATTCCCTAACACTCCTTGGAAGTCATGCCCTCAAAGCTAGCATTGCATTTTTCAATGACTTCGGAACCTTACATTCTCTAGAACACCTTGGCACTCCCTACTAGTCATGCCCTCATAGATAGCATTATTTTTTTTGCGACTTTGCAACCCAACCAATTCATTATAAAAAAAATATTGTGCCCAACCAAAAATATCCCTTTCATTGAAATTTCTTTCTCCATGCCTTATCACAACAATAGAATTGCCTCCTGCAAGTCCTATTCTGAACTTCTTCTAAAACACTTCATCCTTGGAACACTTTGAATTTAATGACACTCCTTGACGCACATTCTTATTAGTTCATTTCCAAGCATTTTGACCTAGTTCTCCCTTGTGTTCCCCTAACACTCCCTAACACTCCTCATCATCCATTGGCATTTTCCTCCATCTGTTAGCACACCTTTTAATTCCTTGGCATGCCCTGACACTCGTTAGATATCATTCCCTCACAACTACCCTTACTTTTTTTGAGAATTTGGAATCTAGCCAAGTCCTACCTCGACTATACCAACTTAACCAATTTATAGTTACTACAACTAGACTATGCCTTATTCAACTAAGAACTGCCTATAACACATCTTAGGCTACTCATGTTCAATCTCAAATCATCCCACATAAGAAGTTACCAAGTCAAGGCTCACGTCCAACTATGGCCATAAAACAACTAAGAAACACAATTTACATCTTGACATGCCATAACACATGGCATGTCTAATAATCCCTTAGCCCTATGTGGCATGTGTTAGCATCTCCTGCATTCCTTGGCATGATTTTCACTCCCTAGCACACCCTAGCACTCCCTAACATGCCTTGACACTCTATCATGCCTTGGCACTGTCTAGCATATAAACTTCTCACTCCCTCCTTAGAAGACTTGGAACTCATTGACACTCCCTATCACACACTCTTAAATCTTCATTTCTATAAATTTCGAGCTAGTTCTCCCTTGTGTTTCTATGGCACTCCCTCACATTGGTTGGCATGCATTGGCACACCCTGGCACCTGGAACATCTTGGCATGTTGCCCTAACACTCTACCATTCCTTGGCACTACCTAAAATATCTTGTCACTCCCTCCTTACCACAATTATAACTCACTGACACTCCCTGTCACACACTCTTATTCATTCATTTCCATGTATTTGAAACTAGTGATCCCTTTTGTTTTCTTGGCACCCCATAACATTCCTTGGCATGCATTGACACACCCTAGCACCTTGCACATCTTGGCATGTTGCCATGACTTTGAGCATGCCTTAGCACTGCCAACCATAGCTTGTTACTCCCTCAACACACCTCTATATCACTAAAACTTCATGTAACAAATTCTTATTTGTTCACTTCCATGCATTACTTTGACCTAGTGCTCCCTGGTGTTTCCCTAGAACTCCCTAACACTTCCTAGCACATGTTGACACACCCTTGTACCTGGCACATCTTGGTTGCACGTCACCTTAGCAATATAGCATGACTTAGCACAACCTAGCATACCTTGTCACTCTCTCCTTAGCACACTTAGAACTAGCTGACACTCCCTATCACACACTCTTATTCATTCATTTACAAGCATTTTGAACTAGTGCTCCCTTATGTTTCCCTGGCACTCGCTAACATTCCTTAGCATGCATTGGCACACCTTGGCTCTTGGAAAATCTTGGTATGCTTCCCTAGCACTCTATCATGCCTTGGCACTGCATAGCATACCTTGTCACTCCCTACTTAACACACATGGAACTCGCTGACACTTCATTTCCATGCATTTGAAACTAGTGTTCCATTGTGTTTCCTTGGCACTTGGCCCGAACACTCCCTAGCATGCATTCGCGCCACACCCTAGCACCTAGCACATCATGGCATGCCTTAGCAGTTAGCTTGTATTAGCATGCCTAACATGCTTTGGAATTTTTTAGCATGTGTTAGAACTTCCTAGCATTCCTTAGAACACCTTGGCACCCCTAATTGTCATGTCCTCATAGATTACTTTACTATTTTTGCGACTTGGCAACCCAACCAAGTCATTGGAAAAATAGTGTTGTGCCAAACTCAGAGTCTCCCTTTGTATGAAACTGCTTTGATAAACCCCTTATAGTTGTAACCATAGGCTTACCTCCTCCAATTCCTGTTTTGACCTTCTCCTAACACACTTTGTCCTTTAGACACCTCGAATTCATTTAGACTCCTTGGCCCACACACTTCTTTGTTCATTTCCATGTATTTTGACCTAGTTCTCCCTTGTGATGCTCTAATGCTCCCTAACATTCCTCAACATGAATTCACAATGCTCGACATGTGTTAGCATGCCTTTTAATTCCTTGGCATTCCCTGGCACTCCTTAGCTATAATGCCCTCACAACTACCGTTACCTTTTTTGGGACTTGGGAACCCAACCAAGCCTTGCCTCAACTGTAACAGCTGGACCAAGTTATAGTTACTACAACTAGACTATGCCTTGTTCACCTAAGAACTATCTATAACTCATCTTAGGCTACTCATGTATAATCTCAACTTATCCAACTTAACAAGTTACAAGTTTCCATGTCAAGGCTCACATCCAACTGTGGCTATAAAACAACTGAGCAACATAGTTTACATCTTACATCTTGACATGCCATAGAACTTGGCACATCTAACAATCCCTTGGCACTATGTGGCATGTGTTAGCACCCCTCATTCCTTGGCATGCGTTGGAACTCCTTAGCGCTGCTTGAGTTGGCCTCTTTGTGGTCTCTCTTGACCTATTTTTCAGTTGGCCATTCTTGTTTGTCAGTGTCATGTTCGTTATCACATCAGTTTTATTGGTCCTTTGCTTGTGCCGATTTGAGAAGGTCTCCATTGACTTATTGCTGGGGGGGTCTTGTCCTTGTTGACTACAACAAATTGCTCTTAGGGTAGATTTAGAGCCGCAACTTGGCCCTATTTTCATTATTGGTAGGTAACCTTGTTCTCAACATTGATTAGTATCATGGGTCTTTGATTGGGTGGTTTTTCTTGTGTTTGACATCAGCTTTCAGTATCACACATTGGGATTCATGCAGTGCCTTAGTATCCATTTGACCCTATTGGTGGATTCCTTACCTCTGTGTCAGCTTTCATTACTGGTTGGTTCAGAGGGTTTCTATCGTGCGCTAGCTACATTTTGTGTACATCAGAAACGTGCTTCAGTTGGGTTACTACATCATTGTTCGTCTTATTCCTTCCAAATTATTGGCCTACAGGTTACACTCGCACCAGATTGATGAAGGATGCCTTAATGCCTTCCTTCTAGTGGAATGTTTCCCATAGACTTCAACTCATTACTCTGGGAAATAGATCTAGAGTCCATTTGGCAGTACCTTAGAGTTTGCAGTCATCAGTGGCAGATTCGTTCACTATCGCTAGTGGGAAAACATCATTTTCTCCTAATTGATAGATTATTTCAAGTGTTCAACTACATCTCATTTACTCACACTTGTTAGATTGTACTGGGTACTGTTGTAGCACTTTTTTCTTTTTATAAGTTAGAACCAATTAGTAAAAAATGAAAATAGTTTTACAAAATGTTAAGCTAGGATATGGACAAAAATAATATTGAATAAAAATGTTAGGAAATATCTTGATAATATGTCCATATCAAAGAAAACGTTAGAATAGATGCCCTAAAAAATGAAGAATAAAATAAAATGCTAGGTTAAAGAGAAAAATCAAAAAGCAATAAACTCTGAAAGTGCGCAAGTCTAAGTGCCACTACTTTTTCTTTATTATGCAAAAGAATGGCTATGTGTAGCTTCTCATAAATGCCACAACCCATGATAGTCAAATAGTTTAATCTTGACTAGTTCATGGTTTCAATATTATGTTCATAGTTAGAGAATAAAGATCTAGCCAACCTGTTTAATCTTAGCAGATCAGTAGTTAGGTAGAGAATAATAAGGAGCTCATCAGCTTAATCCAAGCCCCTGGATGTTAGAAGGTTTGAATTAGATAATATACTTTTCAAAAGAAAAAGGAAATAAAGGGTCTACCAGCTTAAATGCACCCAATTAAGTGAAGAAAAGATGTTAGGGTAAGAAAAGAGTAGGTAGAAGAAAGGTTGCAGAAGTATAAAGTTGATTGAAGCCTAAAGCACTTTTATTATGCTTGATCATGTGTTTCAATGTGCAGGAGCAGTTATGAAGGTGAAGAGATGTTCACAAGTTGATTCCGTTAACTTCCCCTCATTCATTTCATTCCCCACTACATACTTATTAATTTCCTCATTATCCCATCATTTCCTAAGAAAATACTCTTTTCGCTTCATTTTCACCTTGGCCCCTTGGTTTCACACATTTTCCTAGCAAATTACTCTTTAAATGTCATTTTCCTACTCAAAACCCCTTTTCCCTAGTGTGAAACCTTCTGCCCATTGAAAAAGTCACTTTACCCTTGTAAAAAACCTATTTTTCCTAAAAACCCCATAATACCGCTTATCCTAAGGTTTTGTCCCCGGTTTGCTTCATTTAAATATAAACTTCGCTTTCACCATTTTCACAACAAAACCTTTAAAACCCACAAAACCCCTTTACTCTAAGTTTTGTCTCCTCCCGAATTCTATTAACCCCGCGACATCAACTGTGGTTAAACAAACCCGACATTTAACCCTTGATGTGGTTAATAATCCCTTTCCAACACCTTTTTAACTTACAAATCCTTTGTATTTTTTCCAGGTCACACTTTTATTAAACCCATCTTAATTTGTCTAACCTGCACTTTATCCATAAAATAATTACAAATCATTTGTAATTAAACCCTAGGCCCCGCTAATCTTCGTCGACTTTCCTCCATGCAACTCCACCATGTGATAGACATTAGATCATCTGATCCTAGATCCAACGACCCTTAGCCATATCGCATGCTCTTGATCTCTGATCTTTAAAGGCCCAAGAGCACACACGATTCCTGGTTTTTGGTGGGGCTCGTGGTCATGTGTCATTCCAACGTTAATTCATGTTCCCTAGGAAGAAAACCACCCCACAAGCAAAACTAGTGCGATGAGCCTTGAAAGTGCTCCCCACGTATGGTAAAACCATCCACTATTCACTTTACTCCAAATTTCAGAAAGTTAACTGTTAAATATTTAAAAGAAAAAACCTTTGTTTTCACTCTTTTTGTTCCTCTTTTTCAGAGAAACCTGTTAAACCCTTCCTGTGACACCATGAACCTCTGCAACCTATTTTCGACCTCTAATTACCATATAAACATCTCTAGGACTCCTTCAATACATTATCCTATTGCCTAAAGCCATTGCGACGCTCCCTGTTAGCCTACGATTTTCTTAACAATTATTGTATTTTGTAGGTGATTAGTAGAAGAACAGGAAACTAGATAAATGGTTTCTATACATATAAAACTTGTTTGTTACAGATTCTTGAGAAATGAATTCAAATGATTTTCTTGTACAAACAAAAATCAGGTCTAAATCAAATACAAATCAGAAGAAATCATTTACACAGTAAATGTTAAAACAGACAATTTACACAGTTAAAAGACAAAATAGAGGAGGCAGATAAAACATGCAGATGAAATGTATAGAAGGATGATCAATATCCAACTAAAATATGCTGAGACATGTAAAAACTAAATGATTTATTGTTGAAATATATAGTAAAAACTTCAAATATATAGTAAAAGTAAAAAGGCATAATAAAGGATATTGATAGGTCAACAAGGTCAAAGAGTATCAAATGAAAGTGTATCAGATGAAATATTATAAGTGAATATGACTTCCAGTGCGAATATCAAACAACCAAGCAACTTAAAGGGTAAAACATCAAAGACCAAAGCCAACAGAACCTAAATAATAGGGACACCAAGAAGCAGTTCAATAGCTCTCTCTATCTTCTTGATATTTCCTTTTCTTAGAATAAATCCTTAAACAAGTTAGGATATTTTCCTAACTTCTACTATTGTATAAATAACTCTCTTCTCTGGTTATTAAGGGTTCACATTTTGAACAAAGTTCATTGTTCACCATTGAAACAGGTTGACCCTTGAAGAAGCATTTGTAAACACTTGATGTACTTGGCTTTTCTGTACCCTTAATACAAGGTAAAGGATTCTGAATTCGGTTTCACGCAGTTTGTGTTTCCTGTAAGTTTTTCCAGTTTACATATTGTGATTTTCTTCATATTCTTATGTCTTACAAAGATACCTAGGTAGGAATGATTGTGTCTCAATTTACTCCTATAAGCTTCTGAAGTGATAATCTATAAAGAGAATGGATTAATGAACTGTCTATTTAATTAGTTCCCTCTAAATCAATAAATCATCAACATCTTGTTGTAAGCATATGCATATTACTTTCAACCTTCTGAACATCGGTTAGAGGTTTTCATACTTATGATTATCTAATTTTCTGTCTTAAAACTGTGATAATAATATTGTTTTTTGTTTCTACTCACCACTATTCAAGCTATTTTATTGTGTAAAGTTTTATAGAAGCCCTCTACTTTGGCATTAATATTATTCAAAAGGTTAAGAATTATAGTGTTACAACTATTTTATTCATTGGTCCTCCAAATCAAAACAAAAGCCCCCAAAAAAATTATCCTAGATGCTTTGGCATTGATAGCTGACCATTATTATCTCAGAGGTACAACATGAGCTTGGCAATGTTGCCGGGGATTCGAACTCCATTAATTTTTCCTAGGGAAATGATATTCATTTTGTTCCTTTAAGGTGATTAAAAGTCTAGAAAGTTTAAAATCATTCACCTGACAACTCCACTACCCCAAATTGGTACCTTTTAAGCACACCAGATCTCATTCAGAGTCTAACTTAGTTGATCCTTTGTTAGTTTCTGAAATTTTTTTGAGAAAGGCTAGAACTAAAAGGAGACATCAACCATCTTCTTCTTCTTCCACCTTGTAGTTTAAAGAATTAGAATCATTTTATCCTTTTAGTAATATTTCATCCAATGCATATTTAACATAAATACCTCTGAGAGTTTACGAACTATTAGATATGGTAGTTGATTTTGATTCAACTTTCCTCATTCATTCCTTTGAAACACATCAAGAAACATGTCTACCACCAGGATCACCTAAACCTGAGTCTGACTTGGGTGTTCATTGACCTAAATACAAACCCACATATTTGATATCCCCTACCACTTATTCATCCCCTTCCACTTGTGAATGACATGAAGCTTCTACTTATGAACACCCTGAAGAGACCATCTCTGTATATTCAAATCCACTCTTTGAAACAAAAGAGGGTATTCATTCATAGCTCCCAGAGTTAGTTCTTAAGACTCCTTTAAAGATATTCAGGAGGCCTCCTCCTTCTTCACCTTCACATAGTCACTTACCCCCTTAATCACCTTCTTCTACCTCTTCTACCTCTTCTTCATCTTCTTCTTCTTCATCCACACAATCACCTCATATACCACCTTCTACTATGACATTCCAACCTATTGTATAGGCTAGATACGCAACTTTAGTCTTACCTACTAACCTAGATACATTCCCAGTTGGGTACTTGAATCACCTTCCTAGGTATAATGGAGAAACAGGTCCAGCAACTGAGGACCATCTTCAATTTTCTAGACTTTTCAGGCAACATGAATATCGAACAAGAAAATTTTCACATGAGATTGTTTGTGCAGTCACTTGAATGAAATTTAATAGTTTGGTTTAGGCAGTTACCTGCAAACTCCATTAGAAACTGGGAAGAGCTTACACACATATTTAAAAACCAATGGGGTGTAAAGAAAGATCCTCTTTAATTTCTGACTGAGTTTGAATAACTTAAAAGAAACTTTGGTGAACCTGTATTTGATTTTATCAAAAGGTTCAATAAACTTTATCATAAGATGTCCCCTGATTGTAAACCCCCTGTAGTAGCAGCTAAGTCTTGGTTTTCTAAAGCCTTCGATGATGAGTTTGTTGTAATGCTAAGAGAGAGAACTTCAATAACTCTTGAATGTATGCAAAACAATTCTATAGAGGTGAAAGAAAATAAGGTTGCTTCAACTTCCTTGAAAGCTAAATAGGACAAGGCCCAAAGAAAACTCAAACCTGTTCAAGAAGCCTCTAGTTCCTCTAGTTCTTCTAACACTAAAATGGAAGATTCTAAAATAGATGAAATAACTTCTCTTCTTAGAAATCTATATAATAAAATTTCCAAGATTGAGACTCAACCTTGGACAGTTCAACAAACATTTACTAGACCCCAAAATCAAAATGAAGGTCAATATAGAAGGAATCCACAATTACAAATTCTTCAGAGACATAGTAATGATCAGCAGGTTCCCACTCCTTTACTAATAGATGACGAGAAACCTAATGAAAATACTATGATTATTGTTGAAGATATCAATAACATGGATACTAATCAAATAGTTATGATTCCTCTCTCACAGCAAAATTAGGTTCAAGAAGATCAATAATCCTCACAGGTTTCTAAATACCATCCCCTCACTGAATTCTTAATTGCAGAGTTGAACAGGAGATATGATCTTAGGCCTAGACCTAGCCCTGGAAGACCTCCTAAGAAGACTCCAATAATTGAACTTCATAGCAAAGCTAATGAAACTAAAACAACCGTTATTCGAACATTAAATCAGTCAACTGATACTGTTAAAAATGATAAAAATTCTTTGACTACATTTAATGTTTAAAAAGAGTTAGAAAGAGTTAAAATCCCAATTCCACTTTTAGAACTTTCCGAAAACCCTGGGTATAAAAATCAAGTCTCCAAATGGATACAAAACACCTCGGTTGATGATGAAAGTGGTATCATTAGTCTGTAAGATGAAATACCAGCAGTTTTCTTTTGTCCTAGCTCATATATGATAGATGAAATAGGGCCTCCTTTCTACATAACTCTTAAGACAAATTATTCCATGTTATATAATTGTATGCTTGATTCTGGAGCATTACATAACCTCATGACAAAAAATATCATGGACCATTTCAAACTTGACATAACTAGATCCTATCATGACTTGTACACCTTTGACTCTAGAAGGGTGCCCTGCTTAGGATAGATTAAGGATTTAGTAGTCAACCTTGCCTAAATTCCAGTGAAAGTGTAGTGCTTGATATAGTTGTCATAGATATCCCTCCTAAATTTGGAATGCTCCTTTCTAGGTCTTGCTGTTGGAAATAATACTGAGAGGGGGGGTGAATCAGTATTATCAGATCAATATTTTTTCTGTTTCATAATCAAATATATATACGCTACTACAGAGAGGGAAACTAGCATGTACACGCAACTGTCTTTAAGGCAACCAACATTTGTGCAGTAAACTAATGGTTCAGTTAATTCATCATATGTTGATCTTTAATCATTCCATCAGTTCTTCATCAATCATTAAAAATTAACCATGTGTACTATAAACATAATAAACCATTACACATAAGAAACACACATGCACACCAAGATTTAAGGTGGAAACCCCATGTGGGTGAAAACCACCTACTGTTGTCGTCTCTGTCTTCTTTTAATAATAACAAAATCTGTTTACAATCTTGTACTGGTGTAGACTCATACCAGTACGCAGGCTTCTACATGCAGAAGGTTACAACCTTCTCTCATTCTCCAGCTTCTACTGGAAGGGAGATACAACCCCCTAGCTCTTGTACTAGCCAAAATGTTTACTAGTATGTTGGAGCTATCCTACAAAAAACTCCACTCTTCCACTAGGGACCACACTTCATGAATTTTCAGACTGAATGCTCTTGGCACATATGAAGACATATGAAAACCTTGACTCATCAATAACCCATAAAAAATTTAGAAACTCAAAATTCATCAACCAACATGAAGTTAATCTGAAACAATGAGATCACTATGTTGAACCCAGAAACTTGTATCAACATTTAGAACCAACTGAAACCTCAAAAATTCATGTGTCAGATTGTATACACTACTTCAATGAAGAAAACCTTCGTGTATATGATACTTCCTTCATCCCAACCTACGTATACCTCTAAAGATTCTGAATCATAAAATCTCTAAACTAGAAGTTGTACTAACCAACAGTGTACTGAAGATCTACTGTCAACTTACAAAACTTTACACAGGCAGGCAACAGAAAACACTTCTTCTCACTTATACAATCAATCAAATATAAACCTCCTTATGCATTCAGATTTACATTCAGATCTAAGAAGACTTCATTGACAGGCAATAGTAAAATAGCAACAGCAATAAATCAACAATACTGAACTGATAGATCAATCATCTCTGAACATATAGACTTTCTTTTGTATACGCTACTTGAAAGAAGAAAACCTACATGTATACGCTCTTTTGCCAAGACAAACCTGTGTACAGATCTGCAAATATTGACTCAGAACTTTGCTACAATTCCATACTTGAGAAAAACCCAGATCATGATAGGTAACGAATAAAACAGATGCAAAACAACAGATCTAGCCTCAACCAATATCAGATCATTCATGGATAAGCCATTTCAGGTCTCATTATCCTGTTCCAATATTGAACTCAAGGTGCACATAAATATTTTAGATCTAGTTCCAAACATAACCCTGCAACATAAAATATACTTCAAATG
>APFE030377770.1:19760-50953 GCA_000404065.3 Pinus taeda | reverse complement strand
CCTAATTTGAGTATGTATAAGTTGTTTTGAGTTCTTGTACCTTTCATCATGGCCTCTCCTATATCAAGATCACAAACAACACAACCATTTCATTGAAACACCACTTCATTTCCTTGATCACACATTTGACTGACACTCAACAGGTTATGCTTTAAACCATCTACATACATAACATTTCCATCTTTAACATTTTCTTTCAGGAAAACATAACCTTACCTTTTATGATAGATGGAGTGTCATTTCAGAATGAGAGATTCTTTTCCTTTTCTAAGGCATTATATGAGTGAAGTTTCTCTTTTCCACATGTCATACGTTTGGAGCATCCACTATTGATGTACCACTGATTTTCTTCTCCTTCTACATAGAAGGCTATACTACATATTTCTATTTGAGATTCTTTCCTTCTCCATACCTTGGGATTTAATGGTGTTTTCTCCTTTTGAGTTGTTTGCAGAATTCTTCTCCTGCATTCAAATTCTTCATGACCAAAGTTGTTACAAATTGACCATTCTATTTCATTTTCAAGAGGAGAAAAGTTATTATAGGAACTTCTCTTGATCCCTATTACATTCCTTCGATTTTTGGCTTCTCTAGTCATGATGGTTTTGTAAGCAATGCATTGAGCAGCGTTGTGCCCAAAATTATGACATTAAAAACATTTTCCATTAAAGAAGTTTTTCCGACTATCGAATCTATTTACCTGTTGATTGTAGTTTCTATTGATATTCATCTTTGGAGCAAGCTGAATATGATTTGCCTGAGGTTGGTTGTGGCTTCTATTGATATTCATCCTTGGATAAAATTGAGTATGATTTACCTGGTGATCATCTTTATGCCTTAGCTGACCATTGTCATAGTGTTCACTTGTCTTTGCTACATCAAGATAGCTTTTGGTGGAGGTTGACAACTTCTGTGATTGAGCTGCTTCTTCAGTATATCCAAGACCTCTCTTTATCAAAGGAGATGCTGAAATTTGATAATTTCATTTAAAGTTTCTGATCCTTTATGAAATCTAAGATTGAAAAATTTTGTTTTCTCAAGGTATTTTCTTAGACCCACAATTTCACATTCTAGTTTTTCATTATGTTTTTCTTTTTCAGCAAGTTGGTATGTCAAGGTATCTATGATCATATTCTTTTCTTCTAAATAGATTTTGAGTTTAGATATTTCTTCATGGAAGCTTTCCTCTTCTAAAGCATCCAAAAAATCATCATTGTCATAAGCCATGAGAAGTCTATAATCATCACTATTAGATAAACCATCACTATCCTCTTTTAAACTATCCCCAAAATCGTTGCTATCATAATACATGAGAAGTTTGTAATCTTGACCAGTTTCATCTTCGTCATTATTAGATAAACCATCGCTCTCTTCATGATATAGTAACTCCTTGTATTCACAACTTGTTTCCTATTCCCTTTTTCATATTCCTTTCCTTTTTCAAATTTATATTTATGAGGAAATCTAGTAGCATAATGACTGACTCTACCACAAGCAAAGCATTTGAAAGGTAGCTTACCTATGAACCTTCCAGAACCCCGTTGAAGCTTCTTGAAGAAAATTACCTCATCTTCTTCTTCTGAAATGTGTCCTGATTCATTGTATTCTTCCTTTTCTTTTCCTTTTGTTGAAGCTTTAAATGTAGCTTCTCTCATATCTGATGGACCTCCTTTTCTCATCTCAAAATAAGTTCGGATTTCATGAAGCTGTGTCACAGTGATATTATGTAGATCTTGTTTTTCTTCTATGTAGACACTTTTGACTCAAATTTAGCAAACAAGGATCTCAAAATTTTCTCAACTAAGATAACTTCCTTTATTTCTTCACCTAGATTCTTCATGCAATTAACAACCTCATCTATACGTAATAAGTAACTAGATATACTCTCATCACTATGCATCTTAAGAGTTTCATACTGAATTCTAAGAGTTTGAATCTTAGCACGTTTTACGTGAGAGTCTCCTTCGTAGCTCTGAATGATTTTGTCCCATATCTCTTTGGCTGGTTTGAGCTGCATGGCTTTGACAAACTCTGATTGTGTCAAACTTCCAAATAAAGTATTGAAAGCTTTGGGATTGGTTTCATATTGCTTTTTACCTTTCGTGTTTGTAGGAATTGTTGTTGGAAATTTATATCCTCCTTCCACAATTTCCCAGAAATCTATTCCAAGAGATTGTAGATAGGTTGTGGTTCTTATTTTCCAATAAACAAAGTTGCTCCCATTGAAGATTGGTGGTCTAATGGATCCCATGCTTTTGTGATAATTCATCTTGATGGATCTTCCTTCAAGCGATCAAGTTTCTTCTGAAGGACCTACTCTGATACCAATTGTTGGAAATAATACTGAGAGGGGAGGTGAATCACTATTACTAGATCAAGAATTTCTCTTTTTCATAATCAGATTTATATAGGCTACTTCAGAGAAGGGAACTAGCATGTACACGTAACTGTCTTTAAGGAAACTAGCGTTTATGTAGTAAACTTATGATTCAGTTAATTCATCATATGTTGATCTTTAATCAGTGCATCAGTACTTCATCAATCATTAAACAGTAACCATGAATAATATCAACATAATAAACCATTACACATAAGCAACATACACGAACACTAAGATTTAAGGTGGAAACCCAATGTGGGTGAAATCCACCTGCTGTTGTTGTCTCTGTCTTCTTCTAATAATAAGAAAACATGTTTACAATCTAGTAAGGTGTAGACTCATACCAGTACTCAAGCTTCTACTTACAGAAGGTTACAACCTTCTCTCACTCTCGAGCTTCTACTGGAAGGGAGCTACAACCCCCTAGCTCTTGTACTACCCAATATGTTTACTAGTATGTAGGTGTCAGCCTATAGAAAACTCCACTCTTTCACCAGGGACCATGTTTCATGATTTTTCAGACTGGATGCTCTTGGCACATATTAAGACATATGAAGAACTTGACTCATCAATAACCCATCAGAAATTTAGAAACTCAAACTTCATCAACCAACATGTAGTTAATCTGAAACAATCAAATCACTATCATCAGAACATTGTGTTGAACCCATAAACCTTTATCAACATTCAGAACCAACTGAAACCTGAAAAATTCATGTGTCAGACTGTATATGCTACTTCAATGACGAAAACCTACCTGTATATGCTACTTTCTTTAGCCCAACCTGTGTATAGCTCTAAATATTCTGAATCAAAAATCTCTGAATCACAAACTATACCAACCAGCAGTGTACTGAACATCTACTATCAACTTACAGAACTTTACACAGGCATGCAACAGAAAACACTTCTTCTCACTTATACAATCAATAAAATATCAACCTCCTTACACATTAAGATTTACATTCAGATCTAAGAAGACTTCATTGAAAACCAACAGTAAAATAGCAACAACAATAAATCAACAATACTAATATATAGATCAGTCATCTTTGAACATCAAGCCTTTCTTTTGTATATGCTAATTGAAAGAATAAAACCTACGTGTATATACTCTTTTGCCGAGACAAACTTGCGTTCAGATCTGCAAATATTGACTTAGAACTTTGCAGCAATTCCAGACTTTAGAAAAACCCAGATCATGATAGATAATGAATAAAACAGATGCAAAACATTAGATTTAGCCTCAACCAATATCAGATCATTCAAGAATAAGTCATTTTAGGTCTCATCATCCTGATCCAATATTGAACTCAAGGTGCCCATAAATATTTGAGATCTAGTCCTAAAGATAACCCTGCAACATAAAATATACTTCAGAGAAAAGTATTCCTTAGAATCTTATTCACTTGCACATTTGGCCTTATGATCCTCTCTTCTTTATATAGCTTTTGGCCTTTCTCAATACCTTGGACTGAATCCACTTAGGACCAATACCTTGGATCAAATACCACAGACCAAATACCTCGGACTAAATACCTAGGGTGAATATCATGGTCCAAAGATACCTTGGACCAAATACCTCAGACCAAAACTATGGTTTTCAACATATACACGCTTTGCCTTTTGTGGGAGTGTGTGTGTACATTATATGCTATTTTTGTTCTGAGTATCTGTGTATATGCTGCTTGGAATAAGTGAACCTATGTGTATCTCTTAAATTTCTCATACATCATCTTCTTCCTTCAACTTATTTATTTTGATCAATAGACCTTAGATCCATCTTCCTAATCCTCTATACCACTTCCCTATTGCCTCTGTATATTCCTGCTAGCCTCTTATCAAAACTGAGTTAACATGTAGAGTTTCCATCAAGGACAATACTTGTATCATAATGCCAACAATATCCCCCTTTGGACATGATGGAAACCATGATGGTGTTGACTACTGCAAGCTGTAAAGACAGTTAGAGATACCATACAACACCAAAATACCAAAATACCCTCCCCCTTTGACATCAAGGGAAAAGGGCAAACCAATCTACTCTCCTCCTTTGCATGATGCTATCCATACTCCCCTTGAGTACATGCCGAGTCTACAGAGAGGTGATTCAATATAATAACATGACACTATAACTGAACAAAGTGAGTATGACCTCTCTATGACCATGATCTCATACATACATCAATCACCCAACCAAGCGGGGATAGACCATACTTGATTCATCTGCCCAACTAAGTGGGGATATACCAAAGTTTGTACCTGACAGAAATACAAAAATTATTACGTCATCCATCCCAAGGATATTGGGGAAATAAATTACATCATATGACCAATATAACTCATTGAAATATAGACCATGACACAAGAAGTTATACCACACTAATGACTGATGCAACTAAGAAATAGTTGAGTTCAACAACCATAACGCCAACAATGTGGAATGTGAATGCTCCCCCTGAACCTATGCTACCACTGTTTTTTTGTTGTTAGAAAAACATATACGCGCTTTCCGCCAAGGAAACCCGCCTCTACCCGTGCATATACTTCATCAAACCAATGTGTAGTAAACTTCCTATGAAAAAATAGATTTAATAGCAGGATGATGCAAAAACAACTCCCATACTTTGTCTGAGATATTCAAATGTTTCTCTGGGTAGTGGTTTAGTGAATATATCAACAACTTGTTCTTCGGAGGGGATATACTCCAATTTGACCTTTTGTTCAAGCACCTGTTCTCATGGAAAATGGTACTCGATGGGTATGTTCTTGGTCTTGCAGTGCAGAACTGGGTTCTTTGAAATAATGATGGCATTTGTATTATCACATATAAAGGAGATGGGTGGAGTACATGTCATTTGAATATCTTGCAAAGTTTACATCATCCAAAGTAGTTGTGTGCATCAAGATGCAACAACCACATATTCTGCTTCAGTTGTAGATAAAGCAATTGAACTATTTTTCATGTTGAACAAAGAATCTAACCTAGAACTAATATAGAATGCACCACCACTAGTGTTTTTTCTATCATCGATAGTTCCTGCCCAATCTACATCTGTATATGCATGAAGAGTAAGATCTGCATCTCTAGGATACCATAGTCCAAAGTCATGAGTTCCTTGAAGATATTTGAAAATTATTTTGACTACTTGAAGGTATGTTTCCTTTGGATTTTCTTGGAATCTTCCATCTATTCCTACTGCATGCATGATGTCAGGTTAGGTGCTTGTTAGATAAAGCAGACTACCAATCATGGATCTGCAAGTTGGTTGACGTACTATTGCTGATTCATCATTTGAGATGTGACTACATCCTATTACCATTGGAGTACATATAGGTTTAGAATCTTCCATTCCATAATTTTTCAAGATGTCCTTGAGATATTTAGTTTGTGAAAGAAAAATACCATCATTAGTTTCTAAACTTGTAGACCAAGAAAATAGGGAAGTTCACCAAGAAAGGGCATTTCAAATTCTTGTTGCATTACTGAAGAAAAATTATGACTCATGGATTCTTCATTTCTACCAAAAATGATATCATCAACATAAACAATCATAATTACCAATTTATCATTTTCAATCTTTGTATATAAATTTCTATCTACAGAACCTTTTGTAAAACCTTGTTGGTGTAGATATTTGTTAAGGCGGTAATACCAAGCTCTTGGAGCATGTTTCAGACCATAGAGATCCTTTTTGAGTATGCATACAAGTTTTGCATCATTTCCAAGAATGAACCCTTCTGGTTGTTCAGTATAAACTTCTTCTTCGAAATCTCCATTAAGGAAGGCTAATTTTCCATTCATTTGGTATACTTTGAACTTCCGAAAACTGGAAAGAGAAAGAAACATTCTTATGGCTTCAAGTCTAGAAATAGATGCAAAAGTTTCTTCAAAATCTATACCTTCTTGTTGAGCATACCCTTTACAAACAAGTCTGGCCTTGTTAATAATGACTTCTCCATTTTCATTCAACTTGTTCTTGAATATCCATTTAGTTCCTATAACATTTTTATCATGAGGTCTAGGAACTAATTCCCAAGTGTCATTCTTTTCAATTTTCTCAAGTTCTTCATCCATGGCCTTGACCCAACATTCACATTTGCATGCTTCATTTACATTTTGAGGTTCGGTGGAGGATAGTAATGCTAGATAGCTTGAGGTCCCTATAATAGTTCTTCTTGTCTATACACCAACCTCCCTTTCTCCTAAAATTTGTGTTTCAGGATGATTTTTTTGAATATACCTGGACAAAGTATTTTCTTCTACCATTATATGTTCTTATGGCACTTCATTGGTTTCTTCTTCAATATAATTTTGATTTGATGTGGGAAAGTAATGCCCATATTCCTCATTGTCATAATCTTCTGTTGATTTTATCTGTTTTGGATTTCTGCGTGCTTCATCAACTACAATATCAATGCTTTCAACAATTTTCCCAAGTCTTTTATTATAACATTTATATCCTTTACTTCTGGAAGAATAACCAAGAAGAATCTCTTCATCTACTCTGGGTTCAAACCTACCAAGTTTTTCATCAGTCGTTTTGATAAAGCATTTGCTTCCAAACACTTTAAAGTATTTTATAGTAGGAGTCTTACCATACCAAAGTTCATGTGGAGTTTGAGTGCTCTTTACCCTAACATTTTCTTTGTTGAGAATAGTCAGGACAGCGAATGTAGCTTCACCCCAGAAGGTTGTAGGAGTTCCGGATTTATCTAGCATGGCTCGAGCCATTTGTTGAACAGTTTTGTTAATCCTTTCTACTACGCCATTTTTCTGAGGTGTTCTTGTAGTGGATAATTCCCTTTTTCTTCCATGTTGTTCACAAAAGTCAAAGAATTCATCTGATATAAATTCCCCTCCTCGATTAGATCTGAGGCATCTTATTTTTTGATCTGATTCATTTTCAATCAAAGCTTTGAAGGCTTGGAACTTTTCAAATGCTTCATCTTTATGCTTTATAAGACCTATCCAACACATTATGGAAAAATAATCAATGAACAGAATAAAGTATTCTTCTCCACGAGGTGATTTTTTCCTTGTTGGTCCACATAAAATAGTATGGATAAGTTCAAGAGGCTTACTAGTTGACCATTCTTTTTTGATGAAGTCATCTCTGAACATCAAGCCTTTATCTTAGATATGCTACTTGAAAGAACAGATCCTACGTGTATACATTCTTTTACCGAGACAAACCTATGTAAAGATCGACAAATATTGACTCAAAACTTTGCTGCAATTCTAGACTTTAGACAAACCTAGATCATAATATATAATGAATAAAACAGATGCAAAACATCATATCTAGCCTCAAACAATATCAGATCATTCAAGAATAAGTCATTTCAGGTCTCATGATCTTGATCGAATGTTGAACTCAAGTTGCACATAAATATTTCATATCTAGTCCCAAACATAACCCTGCAACATAAAATATACTTCAGATAGAAGTATTCCTTAGAATCTTATTCACTTTCACATCTAGCCTTATGATCCTCTCTTCTTTATATAGTTTTTGGACTTTCTCAATACCATGGACCGAATCCACTTAGGACCAATACCTTGGATCAAATACCACAGACCGAATACCTCAGACTAAATACCTATGGTGAATATCATGGTCCAAAGATACCTTGGACGAAATACCTCAAACCAAAACCATGGTTTTCAACATGTATGCACTTTTCCTTTTGTGGGATTGCATGCATACGTTATACGCTATTTCTGTTCTGAGTACTTGTGTGTATATGATGCTTGGACTAAGTGAACCTACATGTATCTCTTAAACTACTCTTACATCATCTTCTTCCTTTAGTTTCTTTATTTTGATCAATAGACCTTAGTTCCATCTTCTTGATCCTCTATATCGCTGCCCTATTGCCTTTGAATATTCCTGTTAGCCTCTTATCAAAACTGAGTTGACTTGTAGAGTTTACATCAACGACAATAATTGTATCATAATGCCAACAATTGATATGCCAAATTAGGGGTAACTCTTCAGATGGATATATCTTATACTACTATTCTAGTTTATGCGGGAGAACAACTAAGGTTACATAGAGAGGTAAGATTTGTCCACACTATTTGTAAAACTAACCATCCAAGGAACCATCCTATTTATGCAATTGATCAGGATTTCGGTTGCGTTCAACTCTCTTCAAACCAAACACATGAAACTAAAGTTAAAATAGAAGATTAATTGAAAGCCTTGTACCAAATCAAACTGATGTATGGAAACTATTCATTGATGGTTCTTGTACAAAAGATGGGGTAGGAGCTGGGTTAGTTTTAATTTCACCAGGAAAAGAAAATATCACACAATCATGCACACTCGACTTTGAAGTTACAAATAATGTGGTTGAATATGAAGCTTTCCTTTTAGGACTTCAATTAGCTAAAATATTAAAGGTTCAAAACTTAAGTTTTTTTACTGATTTAGAACGTATTGTCAAACAAGTAAGAAATATTTGCCAGACTAAGCATCCTAGACTTAGGTCTTATTGAAATGAAGTTTGGGATTTAATTGAAAACTTCTTTGCTGCTTTTAATTTGACTTATATCCCAAGGAATCAGAGTATTCATGCAAATACGTTAGCTGTTTCTACTAGTTCATTTAAAATTCCTGATCAAACCAATGTACTCTATCAAATACAAGTTAATTATAGACCATCCATCCCAGACAATCTAAAACACTGTAGATATTTGAAGATGATGAACAGTTGAAATGTTTTCTACAGGTTATAGATGATTTTTCACTTCTTCAAATTGATGAAGATAGAATAGAAATATATGAAAATAGAAATGGAAATGATACTTCAAATTTCAATTCAAAAATTGCTAATCATGACATTATTCAATTGCCTAACAATTTCATTCACAAAGGCCTCATTCCTTTAGAAAAAATGTTTGATCAAAATGATGTCCTCAAAATCCCTCAGTCCATTTCTTCACAAGATGACATAGAAGAAATTAATATTGGAACAAATGATGATATTAAAAACATCAAAATTTGTGCATCTCTATATCCTGAGGTCAAAGCTCAATATCTTAAGTTACTTCAAAATTATAGGGATGTTTCTGCATGGACCTATGCTGATATGAAAACCTATGATACTTCATTAATACAACATAAGATTCGTTTAAAGCCAGAAGGAGTTCCTTATTAGGCTTAGGAGGATCAATATATCTCTTCTACCAACTGTAGAAAAGGAAATTAAGAAAAATTTAGATGCCCAGATCATTCTCCCTCTTAGATATTCTAATTAGGTTGCAAATTTATTTCCTATTGCAATGAAGAATGGAGAAATTAGACTATGTGTGGACTTTAGAAATTTGAACAAAGCATCATTAAAATATAACTATCCTTTACCCAAAATGGATCAATTACTTCAAATGGTTTTAGGAGCACAAATAATTTCTATGGTCGATGGGTTTTCAAGCTATAATCAGGTAAATGTTGATTCAACAGATAGAGAGAAGACAACCTTTACTACACCTGGGTACATTCATGTATGCTAGGATGCCATTAGGCTTAATTAATGTTGGAGAAACATTTTAGAGAGCTATGGAGGTAGCTTTTATGGATCGGGTAAATAAATTTGTGGTCATTTATCTTGATGACATAACTATTTTTTCTAAATTTGATCAGAAACATCTAAAGCACTTGATGAAGGTTTTTGACAGGTGTAGAAGATTTGGAATATCATTGAACCATAAAAAGTCTTTGTTTTCTATCAAAAAAGGAAAATTGTTGGGCCATATAATTTCAAAAGGAGTGGTGATTGATCCCAAGTGTGTGACTGGCATTGAAACATTGACCTTAACTAGAAACAAGAAAGAGAATGAAGCTTTTCTAGGAAAGATTAATTTATTAAGGAAATTTATCGCAAATAATTCTTAGATTGTAAAAGGTATAACTAACATGCTCCGAAAGGATCATGAAGTTAAATGGACTGTCTCTTCCAGGCATGCATTTGATTATATCAAGAAAGCCATTTCCCTATTCTCCCATCTTGGCCAACCCTAATTACACTAAACCATTCAGTATCTTTTCCTTTGCCTTAGAAACAACCCTTGTTGTTGTTCTACTACAAAAGAATGGCGATTCCCATGACCAACCCATAGCCTTTTTCAGCAAGGTTATGGGAGATTTTGATATTAAGTATGACATAATTGAGAAGAAAGAATATGCCCTTATTCAATCCCTGAAATCATTTAGTATGTATGTCCTACATTCTCCTATTACTGGTTATGTTCCTAATAGTGTTGTGAAAATTGTTTTAACCCAACTAGACACTGATGGGACGAGAGGTAGATGGATCACTCAAATACTTGAGTTTGATCTAACTACCAAAACTACAAAGTTAGTAAAAGGCCAAGGATTAGCTATGCTTCTAGCTGAATCCAATTGTAAAGTGATTGGAATCAATTCCATTTTAGAGATACAAGGGAAGAATCAACAAGAACCTTCTAACCTTGCAGAAGGGGAGAATCCACAAGAAATTTCCCTTCATCCTGAAGAGGATAATCCACAAGAACCTTCCCTCCATCCTTAAGAAAAGAATCCATATGAACCTTTATCTTCAAATCAGATCAACCCTTTACATATTGATGACAAATTTATGTTCTCAGATTGATACCAAGACATTGTAAAATTATTGATCCATTTTTAATGTCCAACATCATTCTCCAAAAGCTAGTGTAAAACTCTCAAACTAAGAGAGGTCAAGTACTGCATCATAAATGCAAATTCTTACTGGAAAGACCCACAAAATATTTTTTTATTATGTTTAACATAATTAGAAACTGAACGAATCATTGACCAGTTTCATGCAGGATTTTGTGGGGGACATTATGCTTGGAGAGAAACAACATATATGATATTAAGGAGAGGATTTTCTTGGCCAACCTTGTTCTTACAAGTAGGAGAAGAGATCAAAGGATGTGTTCATTGTCAAATGTTTGTTGGTAAGAAAAAACTAGCAGTTCTTCCACTGGTTCCATAAATAGTCTAATAACCTTTTAGCCAGTGGGGATTAGATTTTATTGGAGAGATTCATCCCACTTCAAGTAATCAGCATAGATGGACCCTTATTGCAATACACTATTTCACTAAATGGGTGGAAGCAATTCCAGTGACAAATGCTACTCATTCTGTAGTAATCAAATTTATTGAAGAGAATATCTTGTTTAGATTTGGTTGCCCTACTCAAATTGTCACTAATAATGCAACATCTTTGTCTAGTGTTAAAATGATTGAGTTTTTTGAGGAATATCGGATTATGTTAGATCATTCAACTCCATATTATCCACAAGCTAATGTCCTGGTAGAATATTCAAATAAAAATATGGTAAAGGTAATAAAAAAGACTCTAGCAAATCATAAAAAGCGTTGGGACTCTCATTTAATTTATGCAGTATGGGAAAATAGAATTACACCAAAGAGATCTACTGGAAAATCTCATTTCCAGTTAGTTTATGGGAAAGATGCAATATTCCCTACCAATTTGGCCTTCCCTGTTTTAAAATTCTTGTAGGATTCAACAGATGAACCTCATGATTTTTCAAGGAGAATAAATCAGATTATTGAACTAAATGAAACTAGAGATGAAGTTCAATACAAGTTGAAAAAGTATCATAATAAGATGAAGAGCCTGTTTGATAATAGAACCAGGGAAAGGGACTTCAGGGAAGGTGATGTAGTCCTAAGATGGGATTCCATGAGAGAAGAAAAGGGAAATAATGGCAAGTTTGACAACCTGTGGTTTGGACCTTTATCATTTGCTGAAGTGAAGGGAAACAATACTTTTGTGCTACAAAAACTTGAGGGGCTATATTCCACTTACCCTGTAAATGGAAGGTTTCTCAAACATTACATTCAGTACTGAGAATTTGAAGTAGGTTTCATTACTTCCATTGTAAAAACTCCATTTTCTTTTACTTTTCAAGCTGTCAGTGTGATTTTTTACAGAAAAGACTCCATAGCCTGAGGAGAAGGCATCATGGATTTGAAGGTTCTCCACATTCTACAGGAGAAAGAAGTGCCTAGTTGGAGCCAATGTTGTAGCATTTTTTGGTTTTGATAAGTTAGAATCAATTATTAAAAAATGAAATATTTTTCAAAAAATGTTAATCTAGGATATGGAAAGAAAATAATATTGAATAAAAATGTTAGGAAATATCTTGATAATATGTCCATATCAAAGAAAATTCTAGAATAGATGCCCTAAAAAATGAAGGCCAAAAAAAAAAATGCTAGGTTAGAGAGAAAAAACAAAAATCATAAACTCTGAAAGTGTGCAAGTCCAAGTGCCACTACCTTTTACTTTATTATGCAAAATAATGGCTGTGTGGAACATGTCATAAATGCCACAACCCATGATAGTCAAATAGTTTAATCTTGACTATTTGATGCTTTCAATTTTATGTTTATAGTTAGAGAATAAAGATCTAGCCAAACTGTTTAATCTTGGTGGATCAGTAGTTAGGTAGAGAATAATAAGGAGCTCATCAGTTTAATTTGAGCCCTTGGATGTTATAAGGTTATAATTAGATAGTTTACTTTTCAAAAGAAAAAGGAAATAAAGGGTCTACTAGCTTAAATGCACCCAATTAAGTGAAGAAAATACGTTAGGGTAAGAAAAGAGTAGATAGAAGAAAGGTTGCAAAGGTATAAAGTTGATTGAAGCCTAAAGCACTTTTATTATGCTTGATCATGTGTTTCGATGTGCAGGAGAAATTATGAACGTGAAAAGATGTTCACAAGTTGATTTGGTTAACTTCCCCTCATTCATTTCATTCCCCACTACATACTTACTAATTTCCTCAATATCCCATCATTTCCTAATAAAATACCCTTTTCCCTTCATTTTCACCTTTGCCCCTTGGTTTCACGCATTTTCCTAGAAAATTACCCTTTAAAGGCCATTTTCCTACTCAAAACCCCTTTTCCCTAGTGTGAAACCCTTTCCCCATTGAAGAAGTCACTTTCCCCTTGTAAAAACGCTTTTTCCTAAAAAACCCATAATACCCCTGATCCTAAGGTTTTCCCCCCCCTTTTCTTCATTTAGCTTTAAACTCTGCTTTCACCATTTTCACGACAAAACCTTTAAAACCCACAAAACCCCTTTACTCCAAGTTTTGTCTCCTCCTGCATTCGATTAACCCCTCTACAATAACGTGGTTAAAAAAACCCCGCATTTAAGCCTTGGTGTGGTTAATAAACCCTTCCTGACACCTGTTTAACTTACAAATCCTTTGTATTTTTCTGTGGTCCCACTTTTATTAAACCCATCATGATCTATCTAACCCACACTTTATTCATAAAATAATTACAAATCATTTGTAATTAACCCCCGGGCCCCCTAATCTTCACTCACTATCCTCCATGCAACTCCACCATGCGATAGCCATCATATCATCCACTCCTAGATCGAATGACCCTCAAACATATCGTGCACTCCTAATCTCCAATCTTTAAAGGTCTGAGAGCATGCGAGATTTATGGTTTTTGCTCGGGCCCCTTGTGGTTATGTGCCATTGCCACGTTAACTCGTGTGCCCTCATAGGAAAACCACCTGATGGCCAAAAGGGGTGTTATGAGCCTCCAATACCACTCCTCATCTATGGTAAAACCATCCACTCTTCACTTTGCACTAAATTTCAAAAAGTTAAACATTAAAAGTTTAAACGCGAAAACCTTCATTTTTACTCTTTTCGCTCTTTTTTTCAGAAAAACCTATTAAACCCTTCCTGCGACACCATGAACCTCTAAAACCTATTTTTGACCTCTTATTACCATCTAAACATTGCCAAGACTCCTTCCATACACTATCCTATTTCCTAAAGCCATTGCGGCTGTCCCTGTTAGCCTATGTTTTTCTTAACAATTGTTGTATTTTGCAGGTGATTAGCAAAAGAACAGGATAATTGATGAACAATTTTTAGACATATAAAACCTATTTGTTCTATATTCTTGAGAAATGAATTCAAATGATTTTCCTGTACAAATAGAAATCAAGTCTAAACCAAAGACAGAGCAGAAGAAATCATTTACGCAGTAAATGTTAAAACAGACAATTTACACAGTTAAAAGACAAAACAGAGGAGGTAGATAAAATATACACATGAAATGTACAGAAAGATGACCAATATCCAACTAAAATATGCTGAGACATGTAAAAACTAAATGATTTACTGTTGAAATACACAGTAAAAGTAAAAAGGCATAGTAAAGGATATTGACAGGTCTACAAGGTCAAAGAGTATTGGATGAAAGTGTATCAGATGAAAGATCATAAGTGAATATGACTTCCAACGTGACGATCAAACAACGAAGCAACTTAAAGGGAAAAAGATCAAAGACTAAACCAAGTAGAACCTAAATGACAAGGAAAATAAGAAACAATTCAATAGCTGTCTCTATCTTCTTGCATGAAGATATTTTATTTTCCTAGAATAAATCCTTAAATAGTTTAGGATATTTTCCTAAGTTCTATTATTGTTTGAATAACTCTCTTCTCGAGTTATTAAGGGTTCACATTTTGAACCAAGTTCACTGTTCACCATTGAACCAGGTTGATATTTGAAGAAGCATTTGTAAACACTTGATGTACTTAGCTTTTCTAGACCCTTAATACAAAGCAAAGGATTATGAATTCAGTTTTACACAGTTTGTGTTTCCTGTAAGTTTTTCCAGTTTATGCATTATGTTTTTCTTCATATTCTTATGTCTTATATAGATACCTAGGTAGGAATAATTGTGTCTCAATTTACTCCTATAATCTTCTGAAGTGATAATCTATGAAGAGAATGGATTAATGAACTGTATGTTTAATTAGTTTCCTCTAAATCAATAAATCATTAAAATCTTGTTGTAAGTATAAGCATACTGCTTTGAACCTTCTGAACATCGATAAATGGTTTTCATAATTATGATTATTTAATTTTCTGTCTAAAAACTATGATAATCATATAATTTTTTTTTCTACTCACCATTATTCAAGTTATTTCACTGTGTAAAGTTTTATAGTAGCTCTCTACTTTGGCATTAATATTATTCAAAAGGTTAAGCATTACAGTGTTAGATATGTTTTATTCATTGGTCCTCCAAATCAAAACAAAAACCCCCAAAACAATTACCTTAGATACTCTGGCATTGATAGCTAACCACTATTATCTCAGAGGTACAATAGGTACCTTGACTCTCATCATCATTATCGGTGAGTAGTCTCATGTTAGTTAACGGTATACATCAATGATCGGTAATCAAATGATTTCTCACATGGTCGACTTCAAATCATTCATCCCCATTATGTAGAAATGTACCACGACGATCGGTGAAGACCTTGGGTTTGCATCAACATGTCCTCATTCACTTGTCAATTGCTCCTATTTCTGCTAATTGAGACCATCCACATTATATTTTGCAGTTTCTTACAACGACCTCTTATATGCTGGCACCCGAGATGCGGTGTTGTACCATTTATTCCATCATGTTCACTTCGTATTATTTTGATCAGATTCT
This sequence comes from Pinus taeda, assembly GCA_000404065.3. Lineage (NCBI taxonomy): Eukaryota > Viridiplantae > Streptophyta > Pinopsida > Pinales > Pinaceae > Pinus > Pinus taeda. The sequence continues at coordinate 35,047 of APFE030377770.1, read as the reverse complement.
TGGCTTCAGTTATCAACTTCATACTTCAACATCATTGATCATCTCTTTATATGTGATATTCAGGCATGTACTTTCTTGATTATGATCAGATGATCCATTATGTATTTCCAGTTTCTTTATACATGTATGCATATTCGATCCTCTTTTGTACTTGACATGTAGACATCGTTTACTATTTTTGAGCATTGGTATGCCTGCCTTAGACAATAATTTCTTCTTGATCTCTTTCGATGGCTTGGCCAGTTGAATTCTGGCAAAATCCTCCTCAGTCTCTACATGATTCCTTCCATACACTTAATACATTTCAGCCATCATGTACCCCTTTGGATGTGGTATATTAGGGGGCATCTGTTATAGCACCATTCACCACTCTTGGTAGATTTGATGCTTTGATTATGGCCTAGGACAACCCTTCCTTCTATACTTGGTCCAAAATCTAAAAAACAGTGTTTTATTCCCTATATGCTACTTTTCCCTGTGATAAAATTGTGTACACGAAGATCAACATATATCCAACCTGTGTAAATATGTTAAAACACTTTAAAAAATTAATTTCCTTAATTTTGGGCAAATTTCATGGGTTTTACCTGTTACTCAACTCCTATTTTCCATGGCCCATCTGTTTCCCAACTGAAAAAACTAATTTGGAGAGGTATAAATAAACCTCCATGGGAAGGCCTTAAGGGAGAAAGGATGATATATTGATACTATAGTGAGATAATCACTAATCAAGTCTGATGAATCCTTGTACCTCTTGCACTTCCCAAAGCTTCAGGAAACCCTTTTTTCCTTAATTATAGATATTCCCCATATTGCTTGAGATATCCTTGTGTTTGTGATGGAGGAAGATTGCTGAAGACCGGGAAAGGACACATCTGGAGGATGGTTCAGCTTGGAGCCAGAGGACTCAGGTCGTATTTCTCCACCTTATCTATAACTTACTTCAATAAAATGGAATGTTGTTCTGTTTCGGATATGAAATGCGTTTAGGTATCAAAGTTATCTTGTATTTCATTATGAATATTATATTGATTTATAATTAGTCATTCATTTATATGGTTTAGTGTTAACATCATGTATATCCTTTATGTTTCTACTGTCATGTATGTTCCATTTGAATAATTTTCAGGTTTCAAGAACATTGGGAGAAGCAGAGAGTTTGCATCCAACGACATCTACCCAAATGAGGGACATCAGGTAAGGGCACTCCTACGTGATTTAGTAGAATAAGGACTTTTGATGATTGTTTTAGCATTTCTTGTTGAAGTTCGCACCCTACTCTGTTGGGGTTCTCAACCAAATCCCTACGGTGGTTTCACCTATAACACCTGACAATCTAGCATGCCTTGGCACTGCCTAGCATATAACCTTGTCACTCCCTCCCTAACACACATAAAACTCACTGACACTTCCTATCACACACTCTTATCCATTCATTTCCATGAATTTTGAGCTAGTTCCCCCCTGTGATTACATGGCACTCCCTAACACTCCCTGACACCTGGCACAAATGCCAATTTTCTTATTCTTGGCAATGGTGTTCTTCTTGTATACATGTGACCCTTGACTATGCCATGAAATCATCCAAAATATTCTTAAAGGATGGGAGCTCCTCTTCATGCACGATGCTAGTGTAATGTGACAAGTTATCCAAAATTCATCCAAATATGTAATTTTCAACTTGGGAAATGTGAAAGGTACCCTCGGTGGAAAAACACGCATAAATATTTGTGACCAAGTGCCCTAAATGTGAGATGTTTTCCACTTGTCAATTCTTCCTCTTGCTGATGATGAAACTGACACCCTAGTTGTGTGAGGCTCACAAAGTGTCATTTTGCATCAACTCAAGGTTGTTGTGAATGTCACCTCAGCAACGAATCCTCTCATTTTGAATTAATTATTGAATCCTAGGGCTGTCCAAAAGCTCAAATTTATGTAGTCTTTTATGTGACTAGATCACTAGCATTCAAAACCATATTTACATTGTATGGTTTAACATCTTGATTATCCTTGTCCTATTGAACACAACTTTAATATTCACTATTTCTTTCATCGCAACACCTCCAGTAGATATTGATGGTGTTCATGATCCTATTTCTGGTTGTGATAATGGGATTAAGGGATCCCTTATCATAAGCCATAACCCCTAATGTGTTTAATCCCTTATCCAAGGGGGCCCAAGAACTACCTATAACTCATCCCACTTAACAATTTACCAAGTCAAGTCTCACATCCAACCGTGGCCATAAAACAAATAAGAAAGATAGTTTACATCTTGACATGCCATAGCACCTGACATGTCTAACAATCCCTTGGCACTATGTGGCACATGTTAGCATCCCCTACATTTCTTGGCATGCTTTGGCTCTCCCTGGCACACCTTAGTACTCCACGACATGCCCTAGCACTTTAACATTCCTTGGAACTACCTAATATATAACCTTGTCATTCCCTCCTTAACAGACATGGGACTCGTTTTTCACTCCCTATTTCACACTCTTGTTCATTCATTTCCATGCATTTTGAACTAGTTCACCCTTGTGTTTTTGTGGAACTCCCTAATACTCCCTGACATGGTACTAGTGAGAGTTTGGATCATTTTGTTTTTTAATTAGTTTGAAGAGGTTCATTAGGTCTGAATAAGGTTTGGAGTATCGACTCCACCCCTTTCATGCTTTAGCATTGAACCCTTCTTGTTGATCCCACCCAGGAGAGACTATACAAGGCCCATATCTAGGTTCAACTTCTGAGAGTAAAATTACATTATGGTCGAAAAAAACTCTCAGGGAAATTGGGAAAAAGCTGGGGGAATGCTTGGTGGTGAACCTCTCTTTCAAATACTATGTGGAGATGAAGGTGGTGAGGGTATTGATAAATTCGGATATCATAGATAAGTTGTGCGGTGAAATGAAACTCCAACATCAATGCCTCACTTCTCTTAAAACTTTAGACTACAAGGGCATCCCATTCAAATGTCATAGATGACATAAGCATGACCAAAATGCTACAACATGTCCACTAGGGTTCCATGGAAACAAAGGCTAGGAAATATCACCTAAAAGGTCAACTACTTAAGAATCATCCTATGCTAAATCACACCTAGCTTCTAATTTTTAAGATCTTTGTGAACTTTCACCTATAACCCTTAAATTCAATTCCCTCTAGCACCTCGAATGGTGGAATAGAAGGCATGGCAATAGAATGTAAACTATATTATCATGTCTCTTTTTTTTTGAATTATATTCCCCTTGTTATAGTTATAGATTTACTTATAAAAAGTTAATTGTTCATGTTTCATCCTTTCAGTTTACCAGATGATATTTGATGGTGAAAGCACTATGATATAACATTGGCGTAAATATTTGAACAACAAATCTACAAAAAGGTAAATGAAACCAGATGATACGAAAGGGAAAAAGTTAAGGAAATAGGTGCCAAACTATGTAGAGATTGTGTGGTTAAACTATGACGATAATAACTGAATTACTTAATCCAAAATGAATTCCCTGTCTCCATGTGGCTTCAAAATGTATGTACAATAGCTTCACATCCTCAATGTGTTACTTTGGAACAAACCAGCTGAGCTACATACAGTCAAATGAATTTCTATGGCACACGGTACTTTTATAATAGATTTTATAGAGCGGGAATTGTCAATATAATAGAGTGTGTAACAAAGTGTCAAAAGAAGAATATCTCAAGTAAAAACTAAAGTAAATATATCTAAAATATTAAAGGATAAGTCACAAAATTTTGAATTTTATTAAAGTTGAGCAATATATTGATAGAGATCGCTGAAGTTGCAGTATTTATAGATGGATTAAAGGAAACTATTAAAGGTATGTCAATGACTCAAGGCTAGTTATCCAAATCCGCATAAATTTATGTTAAAACTATGCATCTAATTCCTGAGATCAAATGAATGTTAGTCTACTCCTTGTCAAGTGTGAGGCTGAGTTTACTTGCATAGGTTTTTGTCCTTGTTCGATTGTTTACAAGCTGATGTGTATTTTTATGTTGAAATAATCCTTGTCTGATGATTTCATCCTTCAAACAGATGATTATTATGCTTAGTGTGCCTTCAGCAGAAAGGTTTGTTTACTATTGGCTAATGATTTAATTCTTCAGACATAGATGATTATTATGCTTAATATCCTTTAGCAAAAAGGTTTGTTTACTAGTTGGCTGATGATTTAATTCTTCAGACATAGATGATTATTACGGTTAATATGCCTTCAGCAGAAAGGTTTCTTGAACTTGTTGACTCTTGTGCTCTAAATTATTTTGAAATTGCTTATAAAGTTATGGTTTATACAAGTTATTTCAAGACTTTGTGGGCTTCTAATTGGTTGATTGTGGTCCTGCAAGACATGTTTGGTCTTGTTTCTTGTGGATGTTGTAGAAAAATTGTGCAATTAGATGCAAATGGATGCTTTACTATTTGTCTTTACATTTGGACTTGTAGAAATTTTTCCACTTGTGCCTTTGTTGAAGGCATATCTCGAGCAACAAAGGACAACATCAGAAGGAATAGCAAAAAAAGGAAGATATCATGTTGGGTCACTGATGTGTTTATTCTTATTGGTGTGGTTAATGCTCCCTTGTCAGTATAAACTATCAAAATATTAATTTGTCATTAGACATATTCTCTAAACAATTCCATGTCTTATTGCAAAATTCAACAACCTCAAAAGGAATTCATTCATTAAATAATGTAATAAAGTGGATTGAAGTGCTTCACATATATAAACCTTACCAGAGCTATTATTGAGTCTTTGGATGTGGTTATCTTTTCAAGGAACACACATACAAGAAGACGAGAAATAATATGCCCGACCAATTTCAAGTTATCTTCCTACGAATAGGGTGTTCCCTTCCATAAACTTGACGACTAGTTATTCTTCTTTCTAATGAACAAATTTGGGACTTTTCATGAATTGTGAGACAATTTCAACCCCATAAATATCAGTTTCTTATTTAAAGTTATACCCACTAGATTAGAACCTGCACAAGGAGAATTCCATTCCCGTTTTAAAAGACCCCGCAATCGAGTTATACCATTCTATTTAATATTTTATGTATTTCTTCACATCCTTGCTCTGTGACATAAAGATGCAACAGACTACCTTGCATTTTCTATAATAACACTCCTAAACAATAAAAAAGTATGCCCAGATCTATCATTTCAAATGGTCTATACATCTCACCTTTTGTTTTTTCAATTATTGAAGTTGTTACCTATATTGATGAGATCATCTACAACTGAGGCCATAGTGACAATATCTATTAGAGTTTTATCCATGTTGCACTAAAGGTGATTTTTCCTCAGAAGCACTACAATACATTGCAGTTTCCATTCAATGTAGAAGTGTACCTAGCAACAGCCTTGGTTTGTGTATGAATGGGTTGAATTCATAGTAGACTTTATCTGTCGTTTTGAAGGTGTTTCTCCACCAATAGTACTTCATCTCAGCAGAGCTTTTCAATCTACACCTTCAGCAAATGCATACAACCTCGGGGTATGTTAGAGTAAGTATTTGCATACTTCCATCAGTGATCAAAACCCCTCTTTTATATCATATTAAGGTCCCATTATGAAATTTTTGTCATTCCACCTAGGTCCTCATTTAAAATTTTACTCACTCATGGTAGCCCTATGTCCAAAGTCCTACTCTCTCTCAAAAATCAATATTTCCTGGCCCACCTTCATGTGTCTTACTAAGCATACATGGACCATAAAGGTTCATTTCATCATGGTTTTTGTCAGTCAAGTCCACATGGAGTCTGCTCATTCAAGGTCCCATTAGGTGACTAGGTTTCATTATTTAAAAGTGCAATAATACTCCATTTCACTGCATAAACCCAGAAAAAAGGTATGCAAGTGAGGAAAATAATATCCTTTGTCATTTAAAAAGGATTGGTAAACAGGTGACTATGTTTTCCCAAGTTATAATTTTTATTCCAAGTATCCGTTTTATTTAAGAGTGTAATTTTATTTCAAAAAAACAGATGTAATATTTTTTCTAATTGATGAAATTTTATGTTCACTATATGTAATATGTTACTATTCCTAAAGTTTTCAACTCAAAGAACTATGTGCCAACTTCATCCAAGAAAATTAAAATGTGAAGAGTGCCAAAAGTCTATGCAACATCAACCTGCAAAACGAAAATCAGAGAGTAAAAGGAAATTAGAAAGCATTTCAAAAAGGAGAAATGAAACATTAGAAAGTGGGTTTTCAAGCTAAAAGATCAAATTTATTTGAGTATAAAGGTTTTCCTAGCATCTAAACTCAAATATATTTACCTCTTATTATTTCTTGAGCAAACCCCAAGAGACCTTTTTTCACAATTCTGGGCAAAAATCAGCAGGACAGAGCAAGTGTTGCGCGTTCTCTTCTGATGCTATGTGTTCTATTCAGGTGTTGCATGTCTACCCAGTGTTGCACATTTTCTATGGGCATTGCACATTCCCTTCAGGAACTGTGTGCTTGCTAGAAGTGCTACACACTCCCCACAATCGCTGTGCATTTCTCCAAAAGAGCTAAAATCGCCTCCTCAACTCCACCAAAGTTTCATTCGACCTCCCAGAAGTAAGTAAATGTTGAATACTACATGGTTCTTCCTCCTAAAATCTTTCTCATGGTGCTTTGAATGTTTGTTGAAGACTTGGTGGTATTTTCACATCTAAACCCTGGTATCTCCCTAAAAACTCCCCTTGCACTCTCAATTCCTAAATATTAACTCCCCTACACTTTCATACACCTCGAACACCTTCATTCCCTTTCCCTAAACCCTTTTATTCCAAATACTCTCTAAATCTTTATATCTAAATCCTAAGTCCTAGGTGCTACAATTACCTAGGCTCCCAAACCCCCTACATTGCAAACAATTTCCCCATCCAAAAAATCTATCATATTAATACCTCATATCCTCTTCCATTACATACATCCCTTCACCCATCTCCATAATATTTCTGTTGCCCATTCCCTATTCCCAAAAAAACACATTCCAACAACCCTAAACCTCCCTAGGGTTTGATATTACAACACTATGGCAGAATAGGAATATAAACCATACAGTGAGGAAGAAAAAATAGAGGGAGAAGAAATAGAGATCAAGAAAACACAAAAAGGAGGCAGGATACTCAGGTTTGGGCCAACAGATCTCAGGCAACTCTTCACATCTCCTATGGTTGTGACATCTTTCAAATATCTAGGCTATTATGATTTATGTGAGCAAGTTTAGGTAATCCAACACCATCCTATGTTGACTAGACTCTTCATATCCAAACTCTAAGACAACCATGTCACTTTAGCAGGTGCCACTTTTACTTTATCCTCTACCATTATATCAACTACCACTGGAATCCCGAATGTTGGAGAGAAATGGTTTAAACAAGGTGATTTGGAGAGACATTATTATGAGCCTTTCATAAAACCAATGCACAGAAATGAAATAAAGAGCCATTTTCCTTTTTCTCACCTACTAGACAAATATTCTCCCATGATGAAAATTATCATGAAATACTTTTCATGTCAAGGTAGGTTTTCTAGGCTTTATTCCTATCACATCCAGCTTTTAATGCATTTCACTATGGTAAAAATGCTTAATATACCCTACTATATGTTCCATAGTATTGATAAGATGACCTACATTGTCCAAAAGGGGAGTATGAACATCAAATGAATAGCCTCTTTCATAATTCCCTCATTGAATTCATAGTCCTTTATCATCTCAAGGATCTCCACATTTCGTGGAGTACCTTCATTCATCCTCATCTAATCAATTACCCTCACCATCACCTCCATCATTACCATTTCATGAGCTTATCCATTCACCTAACAGAGATGAAATCAGAGAATAGGAGCAGATTGGACAACTTGAGGTCATCAAGCCTAAAGGGGCTGATTTGGCACTTTGACACACATTTATCAGAGAGGCCACGGGAAAGTGTTTTCCCCACAAATTGTGGGAGGTGCCTTTCCTTATTCATTAAAAAAGAAGGTATATAAGGGCAAGCAAAAGATGACAAATACATAGATTCAGCATGAGGAGGAGGACCACCATGAGACAGAGTAGGATTTTGACTTGGTTGACCTAGGTGAGCATGATGAGAGTGAGAGCACAAGAATTGTCATCAAAGAATAAGATGCACTCATCAGGGAGCTCTACATCATCCTAGAGAGAGCAAAATACATCATCTCATATTATGAGAAGGAGAACAAGCAACTTCAAGCCAAAAATGATCTCATGGAGATTAATCTCATAAAGGAAAAGAGGGAAGCAACGAAAGCCAATGCATTGCTATATGAGGCCTATGGCAGGTATGGTGAACCTAAAGAAGAGAAAGAACCTAGAAAAAGGCCTAGAAGTAGAGGGCTGAAAAGAGCTCTAGAACTAGAGAAACAAATGGAGGTTGAGCTTGCTAATGACCCGACATGGAATGAAAAATTAGCCTTCTTGGTCAATGAAAACCGGGAGCATTGGCTTGATAAGGTCAATCATCATCTAGAGAATATCTTAGAAAAAGCTAAAGAGAAAAATTAAATTCATAAGGCGATGGAAAAACACTATGCAAACAGAGAAAGGATTGCCATGGAAAAACTCAAAGCTGCAAATGAAAAAATTGAAGCCCTAACTCACCAAAAGGAGAAGGAGAAGCTTGAAATACTTGCAAAGGCTTCACTCCAAGCCTAGCTACACCAAACAGTAACTCCTTAACTAACCAAACTTCAATAACCATTAGGTAGGGACCTGTAGCTTTGATGTTGGTTTGCTTGTTTAGTAAAATATTCCTAAGACTTTAATTTATTGAAAATTGTAGAATCTACAATTTATGAAGTTTCAAGGTCTAATTTTTAAAGTAGAATTCTTTAAAGTGTTCTAGCTCAATGGAAGAGCACCTGCTTTACAGGAAGGAGATTGGTGGTTCAATTCCATTATTCCTTGACATCCATATGGAATGGCAACGATAATTTTTTGGTGATGGAGGCTCTTTTGACCATCACTAATGAGCTTTGGTGACCTTTTCTGAACCTCATCAAAAACATGAAATGGTGATGGTCAATGGATGCCACCATATATACGCATCAATAGTGATGACCCTCAAAGGTCTGTAACAATGAATCTTTGTTGTTGCTATGAAATGGTTACCATCATTGTCCATCATTATAGTCATTATTCACGACAGACCTTGAATGTCACCACAACACCTATACTTCTAGCAATGAAGCTTTTGGTGACGGTCAATGAACGTCACCATATATATGCACCAATAGTGATAGCCATTAAATATCCACCACAATAAATCATTGTTGTTCATATTAAATGGTGATGATCACTGTTTGTCATTATAATCAATATTTATGACGAACCTTGAATGTCACCATAACACCTATACTTTTGGCAACGCCACCTTTGGTGATGTTCAGTTTTCGGTGACCGAGGCTATTGTCCATCACCATTGGTCATATGCAATGGTGACAACTGCTATCCATCATTATAAATCATTATTGGTGACAAACTTTTAATGTCACTACAACACCTATATTTTTGGTGACATTCAATTTTTGGTGACGGAGACTATGGTCATCACGATTTCTCATATGAAATGGTGACGGTCGTTATCCGTCATTATAAATAATTATTAGTTACGAACTTTTTCTATCAGTATAACATCTATACTTTTGGTGATGCCACCTTTGGCCACATTCAGTTTTTGGTGACGAATGCTCTTTTGAACGTCACCAATGAGCTTATGGTGATATTTTTCACCCCTCACCAATGTCCTTCTTTCTTGTAGTGAATATGACTCATTTATTCCACCTTATGTACTCCAAGGAAAACTTTGGAGCTTTTTTCATATAATTGTTTCTCCTTGAATAGTTTGAGCACCTTGTCAACATGTTGAACATGATCCTTCCAAGAGTTGTTGTAGATTAGTATATCATCAAAAAATACTAATGCAAATTTTCTAAGGTTTTGAAAATGGAATTCATAAAACCTTGAAATGTGGAAGGTGCATTGGTAAGGCCAAAAGGCATGACCAAAAATTCATAATGACCCTCATGAGTTCTAAACGCTTCTTTTGGAATGTATTTAGTCTTCATTCTAATTTGATTATATCCCAAACAAAGGTCGAACTTGGTGAAGTAAATTGCTCCATGTAATTCATCCAATAAGTCATTAATGATGGGAATTGGAAATTTATCTTTAATAGTGATCTTCTTGAGCTCCCTATAATCCAGACACATGTGCCATGATCCATCCTTATTGTGCACTAATAATACTAGAGAAGAGAAATAAATTTGACTAGGTTGAATTATACCGCCTGCTAGTATTTCTGCAACCATATGTTCAATTTCACTCTTTTAGGCATAGGGATATCTCTAAGGCCTGATGTTTACTGGAACACTTCCTAGAATCAAATGAACATCATGATCATGATCATGACCAAAAATAGGTGGGAGGCTTTTGGGACTCTCAAATACCTTGGAACGATTTTCTAAGGCATTTTGGAGATCTAGAGAAATAGATGATTTCTATGTTTGAACATGTAGTGAGCATAATTATGAAAATACGGATCGTTGTTCTTTATTTAGAAGCTTTATCATGCCATTAGAGATGATTATATTCCCTATTTTCCGTATGATACCCCTTAATTCAACTTCCTTTCCTTCCTAGAAAAATTCAAGAAAAGTTCTTGAAAATTAAAAGTTATCATACCCAACAATTGTAACCATTAGACTCCTAGTACAACATCAACACCACCCATTGGAATGGAAAGCATTAGACTATCCAATATATATTCCCCCATGGTTAGCTTGATATTATGGCACTATCTAGACAAATTTATAGGTCTTACATTTGCAACCATCACTTGACACTCTGGTGCTAGATATAGGAAGCAATTCAATTCCTTGGCTATCTTACAATGAATAAAATTATGACTACTACTTGAACCAATCAACACTATGACCATTTTCTTCTTGATATGTAATTCTATATTCAGAATTTGAGTAGTGGTATTTCCTTCCAATGCATTATAAGATATCATCAGATTCATTTATTCTTTCTCTAGGGTTGGTCTGTACTGTATATCCTCTTCTTTTGATGTTTCTTGTTGCTTTTTTTCCTCCTCTTCATATCTATGTAAAATAATTTATTGTGAGCATACTTATGACCTTTAGTGTAGTTTCTATCACAAATGTAACAAATCCCTTTGGATCTTCTTTCTTCCAATTTTTTTGGTTTCAAACTTGTAGGTTGTGGAAGGCTAGGAGCAACAACACTTACATCTTTGTAGTTGTGAGTGGTAGACTTCCCTGTTCCACAATTTTACATTCAACTTCTCATGCCACCCTGAATGCCTTCTCCAATGAATCAGGTTCCCAAAGGAGAACCTCATGTTGGATTTCATCCTTTAAATTCCCTATGAGGACATCAATCCTATTCTCATCTATAATATCATTTACAATTATATTCAATTTTTGGAAGTCCCCAATGTGCTCCGCCATTGAACCCTTTTGTTTGAGATTTATCAATTGGCTAAAGAAGGTGTTTCTCTTTGTATCCTCATAATGTGCTAGAATTTCCTCAGTAAAAATTGGCCAATTGACAAGTGGTTAATGAGAAAAAATCTATCAACACATACAAACTAATTTTGTTCTAAATATAAAGACATAATGCATACATTGTTTTCGTTCGACACATCATGTAGATCAAATAACTGCTTCGTGTGTAGTATCCATGCCACTGGATCCTTTCCATCAAAATCCATCATAATCATCTTTGGAATGTGGTTAGTTTTAAACCCACTATGTGAGTCTCTAAAATCATAATTTGTATTCCTTTAATCCTCATCATAATTTTAGTGCAGTACCTTTTCACCACTAGGAACTATTCCATGGAGCAATTTTGTCAAACCTTCCTTTAAACCTTATAGGTCCTTTTCCAAATATATTTTTAAACCATCCTTAAATGCTTCAATCTTGACATTCACCATTTCTTCCATGTCAAAATTCTAAACCATCCATCTTAGCTTCCAGTAAATTTTTGGTTACTCTTTGTGAGAGTGAAATTTGTTGCACTTGATCTCGCAAATTTGATACATCATGCTACATTTCTTCCGCTTCCTCATGCGTCATAGACGAGCTTTTTGATTTTTACTACATGTGTCCATTTTTTTATTTCAAGGAATTTTGAAATGAAGCAATGATATATATTCTTCACTATGCCATTTGAATAACTTCAAACTAATTTTTCAAACAAAAGTTATGAAAAATTTAAAAAATAAACACCTTTTTCTTATATTTTAGGAGCTCTTTTGGGCATGGAATCCCCCCCACAACATGTTTTGGGGTTCAAAACCCATGTTTTGGTCAAATATGTTTGTAAGACTCCGAGAATTGTGGGCATAGAGCATGAGATGTATATTGAGTCATAGGGTTTTCTACCCTAAGTTTTGTAGTATAATGTAATGTAATGTCGGCCTACACATGGTCCGCGGACCATGGGATTGTATAAATAGAGTGAGGATCTAAGTGTAGAATATAGCAAAAATGAAGATAGATAAAGCATGAGGCATTGAGTCAGATCTGTAAAGTCTTGAGGCATAGTAGTGGGAAGAGACTCTGCAGCTGAGTGTGTAGAGGCATAGAAGAGTCTGCAGCTGAGTGCGCGGACCCCTGCAGTTGAGTGTGTTATCACTCAGGTTGTCCCTAGGCACCTGTTTAGGGATACGACCGAGGTACCACAAACCAATCTTTGGATTGCAGGTTCTAGCCCACCTGCAATCAGAGAGGGCTCTCTCTTAATGATTCAACTTTGTTGATGATTTTAGGCTAGATTTTGGGCTCAGGGGTTTTTTGTTTGTGTTTTGATGGAAGGTAGAAATCTCAAGCAAAGAGGCAAGGTAAGGTGTGATAAGTTTCAAACCATTGGGCGTGGAGTCACGGGTTAAGGCTTGCTATTGCGTCTTCTTGGTCATAAGAGGATTAAGGAGCGAGATAGCCACACATGATACAATTATCAATCTACTGAAGGGATGGAATGATGGAAATCAGAGATGAAAGGCAAAGGAGAATCATTTCATCATACTGAAAAAGAGGAGAAGCAGATGAATGGTGATCTAGGAGCAGTTAAGAATTCCTAAATTCTCATTCATATGTGAAAGAAACAACGTAAACAAGATCATTTAAGTATACATGCTCATAGCTATTTATGATGAAAACATAGAAAAATGCAGAAATTGAACTTAAGGTGTGGTGAAACAAATCTTAAGCTATTCTTTTTTCCTGCAATTTAATTGGCGGAACGGTGGAAAAATCATGAAAATTAACAGAGGTGAGAAACACTTATTGAATCATGTAGAAGCACAAGAATTCCGTAATCACTCCGTGCCAATTGAACACATCAAGCAGTTTCGAAATCCATGCTTTCAGCAATCTTTGATTATAGAAAGTATGACAGTTACACTGCGGGTCTCTGCTTGGAGAAATTGCTGAGAAGAAGATTAAGAAATGCCTTCGACTCACTAACTAACCAACCAACCAACCCCTCACTACATCGTTCAGGGTGGTATATATAAACAAAATATCAAAAAGTCATTTATTACAATTGACCTAAACAGGTCTGCTGAAGATCTTTTCTAAAACCTAAGTGTTACTGGAATTAAATGCAAGTAAGTCTTTTGGGCTGCGCTAGAGGCAGCTGAATCAAAAGGAGTGCAATGTGGCCCTTGGAGGCTCAATGCGGTGTTGTAGGAGTAACTGTGCTTCAAGATCTGTAACTCTGATCTGGTGTGAGGTAAATGTCTAATGATTATGATTTGAGGGTGCTTGAGTGGCTTTGCCCTCTTTCTTTGGCTCTGCTGGAAGGTATTAAATGTCTTCTTGCTTTGGGCCGCTACTTAATATTTTCGCTGATACTCTTTGCCGCTACATTGATGGCTTCCATCGCCTACTGATACTCTTTGACACGCTTGTTGCCTGAATATTTGATCTGATACACTTTAATCTCTGTCATTGGTCCTTTGCTGTCTTTAAACCAGATCAATTTGGCATGATCGGGCAATTTCGGGCCTTTTTGGCGCAAAATGGGCCAAGGAATCAAAAGATTCCCCAAAGATTCCCTGAAATGGCCTATTTCCCGTAGTGATGCGCGATTAGCGCTTCGCGCTAATCGCGCATCAAAAACTGCGTCTGTTTCTTGTTCTAGAGCTCCGAAGTGCGATTTCTCTTCCTGCGCGAATTTTCGGCTTTCTCGCTGCTGACGTCGGCATGATGTTAGCAGTATGGCGGATGATGCCAGCCTGTGGTGGGTCCCTGCTACAGAAGTGACATGGTGGGGTGCTGATACTTTGAAGGCGATGCGATGAACTTCTCCGATGCGATCGCAATATCGCATCAGTGGGGAACGGAAAGGTGTTTTAGTTGGACATTTTGCGCTTGCGACCGCCGATATCGCGATATCACATCGGGTAACGACGGAAGGGTCATAACATAGGTGGTGAGAAAACTGCGATATTGCGATGCGAGCTGGCTTACTAGGATCTGCGGAATTTTAAGGAAGTCGGCAAGGGGTTTGTTATGGTCGGAAGGAGTGAGTAGGTGGGTCTGAAAGGCATTTGAGGCTTCGGAAGGAATCCGATAACCTGAAAAGGTATCTTATACTCTGGAAGGAGTCCATTCTATTTGGAAGATGGTTTGAAGGGGCAGCATGAGGGTTCTTGCTAAGTTTCAGGTAAACTGGGCAATTCCCAGGGGTACTTATGGTTATTTTTCAACCAGGGGGAGGGATATTTACATAGGGGACGATTTACATAATTTTAGTACGGGGATGGGAAAATATAGGGAGCTAAATAATAATGTCAGTGGTTAATATGGAGATGGTGAGAAAGCACTAAGTTCAGGAGATCTTAGGTTGTTACGAGGGGATAGAACCTTTTAGAGAGCGTATGGAACATCTTTGAGTAGAGCAGATCTTCACCCAAGCTAATTCTTATAAAAATGATGGAATTTAAGAGGTATCAAGTAGATATTGACCTCTTTTGGGGAAGTTCGTTAATGATTGGGGAAGGTGGAGAGAGGGAGTTAGTTATACCTGTTTCTGAGCTTCTCGCATAGAACTGCCTGCTGATTGTGTCCTGAGTAAAGGTGACACCTGGAAACCTGGAACTAATTAGCAATCAAGATTCAGCAACCTCAAAACTACCTACCCAGCCTACTTACCTAACATTTTTTCTTCTTTTGGTTTGGGTGCACTTAGACTTGCAAGCCCATCATT
>APFE030377770.1:2014-12346 GCA_000404065.3 Pinus taeda | reverse complement strand
ATTAAGCTGTTGGGCTCCTTTGATTCTCTACCTATCTAAGAATCTGCCAAGATTAAGCTGTTTGGATAGATTTTCATTCTCTATATTCTAAAATAGGAAATTTAAACCTAGGGAGGCCAAGATTACTCTGTTTGGACCTCCCTTTAACTGAAACTTGGCGATACCAGAATACTTTCTCAAAATTGGGAAGGCAGTTAAATGAACTCTGAGTAGCCTTCTTTGCTTGGAGACTGTTAAGCAAATATGGAGCATTGCAGCATGCAAAGTATGACATATTTGGCCTGTAAAAATGTCAATCATGAAATACGAGTAACTTGTTGCAGCAGGAGGCTAATAGAGTGCACAGGGTAGGGTTGAGTCTATAACCAAGAAAGAAGAATAATAAAAAGACATTGATTCCAAATATTGTGAATCTATTTCTATCTTTCTTTCTGTGCCTCTATACTGTTTTATTTCTCGTGCACACTTATATGAATGTTGAACACTGATAAGTATAATCAGGCTCACACAGATAAGTTAAGTAATTGGTTAATAATAGAGTAATAGTAAGGAATTTGTGTAATAGCATGGCTCGCACCTTGAGCAGGGCTATGTGAACGCAACATCGCAAGCTGTGAGGTGTTGATGGCCGTGTATAGCAACATGTGTACAGGGTCAAGCCGCGGACCACCAAAAATCATAAGACATCTTTAGGGTGCAGAAACCTAGTTCTAGCACCCTTCCATACTACTTCGGGTGAGACCTCAGTCCACGCTCTGCAGACTGTTGCCGAAAGGGCTAGTAATACTAGGATTTGTTTGGCTAAATCACCTCCAAACTTGGGTCAGGCCCCATCAAGACAACAAATGGTTCCATTGCCGGGACTAGCATCTGCATAAGGGATGTCTGATGTTGTGGCATTGGAATCAAACGAAGAAAGAAATTGAAGAGTGATTGGGCAAGAAGATTCACAAGTTCGTGACGCAGGAAAAAATGAATGCATGAGTGTTCAAGGAGCAGTGGTTGGAGCACTACTTATATGCGGAAATCCATAAAATTTTATTTGCTTCCTTTCCTTTTGAACTATATGAGTGGATTGCCAGCAGACAATCAAGGAAGGTGTAGGCTCGATAAAACAATCGCATGGACTCCATAATTAGTGCACGGATTAGAAGCCTCGAAAGATAAGATCGTGTGTGTTGTGGACCATTGGCTTGACCAAATTATAGGAAGATTTATCACTTAGTTTGTAGTAGATACAACTGTTAGCTACAGTGAGGCAGAATGACACTTCCTCAAAGGACCGTGAGGTAAGTATATCAAATCTTTGAACTCTTGGATTAAGATGCTATTGTGTGAAAAGTGGGTTATGAGGACAAACTGATGTTTGGGGCTATGAAAAGTGGAAATATCTATAGAAACGAAGGTAGCACACTGATAGAAAATAGCCCCTTGATTTCAACTCGATGAGAAAGCGAGGAGGAGCTCACGGAATTTTCACCAAGAGGTGCGGTTAGTCTGATAAGACAGTGGATTTTGCGATTACCACATCCACCTACACTGCCACCTATCTCACCATCTTCACCTCCATCTCCACCCACCCCACCTCTGCAACCCTCGCAGTTCAGTGCGGCGACGCAATAAAGTTACTGGTATTCAGAGGAGCAGGAAATGAAGATCCAAACCAATTTTGGTTCGTGGTAAAAGCTATATGGGAAGCACAAGGAGTCACCGATGATAATATCAAAAAGGCCACATTGGTAAGCGCATTACAGGACCGTGCCCTATCATGGTACATTTAACACTCTAATGATTATCCAAATGCAGGAATCACAGAAATTCAAGTAGCGCTGAACAAGGAATTTAGCAGGCCAAAGTCAGAGACACAATCAATTATCAGATTTAAGGAGATCGCGATGCTCCTAGGTGAGACCCCATCATATCTGGATCAAGGACTGAAGAGTATGATTTCCAAAGCCAACATGACGTTGACGGATGCACAACACTGCACATGGTTTGTAGCATCACTATCACTACATTTAAGGATGACACTTTCACAACAAAAGCTTTCCACCTAGGCTGAAGCTCTGGAAGTGGAAATGAGATTACATGAGACCCCTATACAAGACCCTGGTATGGGATTCCAGCAAATCCACATGCAAATGCAAAATTTGTGTTTGGAAATGCAGAGCTTGAAACAGGATAGGACACCTCACCCAGAAGTGCGCAAGGAAGTATGGTGCATAAAATGTAAAGGTCAGGGGAATGATAAGGACCATTGTCTAGTTTTTGCAAACTACTTAGCGGCAGGAGGGTTAATGCCACTAAGACAAGAGGTGCAAGTAGGGCCCAACACGGTGCTTGCATTATGGTGCGCAATCTATCAAATAGGAAGGAAACACAATACAGATAGTTTTCACCTATTGCAAAAGTATACACAGACGTCCCAATAATTGTTTTGTAATTTTTGTAGGTTGGTAGGCCATGATGAACGCACTTGCAAAAGCTATGAACTAATGATGGATCAGACTCCTACCTATATAATGCAGACGAAGACAGGACCTCTCGATCAAAATGTAGGGATGGCGCGCACTGGATTTCAGGGGCGCGGATGAGGATGAGGGGGAATGGGACCAAGAAGGGATCGCAGACAACTAATTTGTTACAATTGTGGAGGGCCAAGACACTACACCTACGATTGTATGAATCCGACCAGAACATCATGTTTGTACTGTGTCCAGTTTGATCATGAGGAAGAAGAGTGCCCTACATTGATAGCCAAGCTGTGTGAAAAGGGCATACTCGAGCCTCCCCCGACTAAGAATTTACAAATGATGAGGTCTGAATCGGATGAAGAGGACCCGAATGTAAACATAGTGCTCAGAAGTGGTATCATGACAAGAGCTGATAAGGGTAAGTAGCCTAAAGAAAGTGCATGGGTTCGCAAGGCTCCTATAAAGGAACCTGAATTTGATATAGAGGGCACGAAGGAGACATTAATGGAAGCTAAGAAGAGCTTCACGAAGGCCTCCACTTCAGGTAGTAAGGATCAACCTGAATTAGGGATGGATCCTTCAATGCTCCCTACCTTTCTGGAGACATGCAGGAAATTGTTGCATGATAGCAAGGTGGTAGAAGGACTACAAGAGCTTATCACTAGGTGTGCGGGGTCAGGAGAACCATGTGTGGTCTGGAAAGAGGGAAAGCATGCATTGCACAGAGGAAGGAAACTGAGATTGACTCCCCAAATCAGAGATTATGAAATGGATCAGGTGATTCTAGTTTTAGGATCGGATGTGAATGTATTACCAAAATAGACATGGGAACGCCTGGGCAGGCCCACATTGCAGTGGTCTCCTATTCAATTACGAATGGCTAATCAACAAAAGATGCTATCAATGGGGAGATTAAAAGGGGTAATAGTGGATATTGAAGGTGCGAGCACGCTGGCGGATTTTGAAGTGGTGGAGATTTTCGATGATAGAAATCCCTATCCCATGCTACTAGGCATAAACTGTGCCACTGATATGAATGGAATTATAAATCTAAAGAATCGTAAAATGATTTTTGAAAAAAAATCAGTACGCGTCATAGTACCGCTAGACCCTGCTGAAGGAGCAGGATACACTGAACCGATGTGCAACAATGATAGCGATGATGATCTTGATTGCATCTACAAGATAACTGCATGAGAACATGATTTGGTGAGTCCAACTACTAATGGTAGGTTTTCGTGGCAGTGCGAAAGCTCCTGTACTTCAGATTCAGAGGAAGAAATAGAAGTAAGGGATCTACCAATGGACGATGGGTTGGTAGTAGTGGAGGAATTTCTGAAGAAATTTGAAAACGAATTACCAGAACAACAATGGTTCGATGCACTAAAATGGGCACTACATGCTACATCGATCAGATGGTGGGGTACGCATCAAAAAATCTTCAAGGATTGGCGTGAATGGAAAAGGATGATGTGCCTAATATTTGGAAAAGCCTAATTAGGGATGAGAGCCGGTTGCAAGGGACAAAACAACTTTGTCAACCACCTCTCTCGATGGGCGTAGACCTGTGACATGCAGCTTGCCCCAGCACACACTAGTCCTAGAATAGAGATTCAAAACAAACCGCTGCGACAGGAAACACGAAGTGCACTATGGATTATCCATAGAGAAGCATTTGGCACAGCCTGCAAAGTACTAAACAAGGTTCACCAAGTTCAACGTACTGACTAGGACCTATGCATTCCAGTGATCCAATGGGCCTATAGGACAATGTGGAAACCTTAACCATGAGATCAATCCGAAGGTTGTGGAATGAAGAATGGACCGTAATCTCTGAAAAACCTGCAAAGATGAACCCACATGGAATAACACATGAAAGTGTGAGAATGTGCGACGCCTAGAACAAATAAATCACATAGCTACGTGAAGTAGAACACGTAAGACTTCAGGAAGCCATTTGGCAAGGGAAACTGAGACTTCGCGAACTTAAAAAGGATTGGGTACGGCTAAGGAAGAAAAACATGTTGATGGATGCAGAAGTCAAGAAGTTGGAAGAAAAAATAAAGGAATCCCTTCTCATTGAAAAACCAAGGGTGGTACAGCAAGGTGCGCACACCCATAGTGATAAGTGGGAGAACTATTGTTGAGAATTAATTAGTCTACTGCCATGGCTCGGACCATATATCACTTAACACAGTAATTAGGAAAGTGCACTACAGCTAGTAGAGCATGCAGCGAGAACTGAGGATTTTTCACGAAGTATCCTGAGGGGAAAAATGGAGCTCCACATGGGTGGTGCGACCGCCCGACTAGCCATCAGAAGAATAGTCTCAATGCTCCAGGAAGTTGAAAGGGAGCACGGGACTATAAAAAAATCTTCTCAAGAACTACGAGATAAGGAAGGTGCATACAGAGTCAACATGTCACAAGGTTCACGCCCATGCACGAGGGGATGTGCTGCCACACAGGTAGGGTGGGAAGTGACCGTTGGTGTCACTGTTCATGATGGGATGCCTAGTTTAAGGCCAAATGGAGTGGGTGACAGGCATTTAACACAATAGTTATAGGCCAAATTTTGGCAAATCTACCACCAAGAATGCATTGATGGCTCGAAACTGGGGGTACTTATTGAATTTGAATTCAAAAGGCATTATAAAACTCCAAGGGCTAGCCATAAGGCAACACTTGTTCACTTGAGATTTGAGCGGTTGAATAGAGCACAGAGTGTTGAGCACCGAGTAGTTTTAGAGCCCCTAAGTTAGTGAAAGACAGTATACAGTGCAGACAAGATGACGTCTATCATGGGAGGTTTACGATTTGAAGAAGGAACTACTAGCAAGGCCACACACACCCATGTGGAACACGATGTTCCCGAAGGCACTGGGATTGAGCCAAAAATCCCGAAATCACCTTGGACGCTGAGACTAAAAAAAGATAAGAAAACAATTGGACCAGTCCGTATGTCCCCAAGGAATTTGTGACACGGTCAGCTATCAATGGAGGAAAAGGGAAAGGTAGTCACCATTGAGTCAGATGAAGAGGAGGAGGACTTACAAGCTCTGATTGCCGAAGCAAAGGAAGGAGAATACATGGGGGAGGATGTCCAACTAAGGAATTTTGTAGCAAAACTACCTGAGTATGTCCCTCTATGAAAAGGGAAAGCTAAGGTACCAAAGGACCCGAATGGCATGAAGAGTGCACTCCTCTAGACCCCGCTCCTCCCTGATGGAATTACCTTTGAGGGTCAGCTCCTATGTCATGTGCCTACCCTAAAATTTGAAGATTGGGACCTCACAGACAGTGAGAAATTCCCACACTTAGCGGTGATGAGGATGATGAAACAAAATATGGAGGGGTCAGTGATCATATTAGAGCCGCAAAAATGGTTGTGGTGTGGAAATGGCCGAGTTGCTGAATTTCTTATGGATACCACATTTCCACTGTGTGCCCATCACCATTTTCATCATCACGCGACTGCTTTTCCTGGTGCATGATGGGTACTTATGGCTAGAGGATCCTATTCCCATCATGGCCAATCTCATCCACAAAATTTTGCAACTTCCTTGTAAGGAAAAGGACCCCGCGACGATAGCAGGAAAAAGTAGTGATTTGGCTCTTGCGGAAGCCATGAAGACCAAATACAAGCTTGAAAGGAAAAAGAGGGTTTATGCCATCACCAGTATCAAGGATAAATGGGTTTGTGTAGCTACCCAACTCCTGGCCAGCAAGTTAATCAGGAAATGCTGTGTTGATGAAGTACCATCATCGGTGATTGCATTGGCCATACAGTGCATGGTGATGGTCCAGTTCAACTGGGCCCAGTTCCTCTGCGAAGAATTCTTGATCAATTTTCAGGAGGACTAGGAGCAGGGTAAGACCTTCCAATACATGTGGTTGCTCTTATCAATTTTGCCAGTAGTGGGAGAACTGCTGGAGGATAGTCAATTCTTAAACATTGAACGTGACTTACTAGAGGCTACGAGGTACCCTTCGCTCGAGGCTACCAAGGACGTGAAAAGGATTCGCGATACCAAGGTTTTCTGGGTGCTCATGGAGGCAAGCATTTGGATGTGGATTAATAGGAGGCCATGCCTATCGCCAACAGTTCACAATAGTATGTAGATCGTTGCAAACTTCAAGGTGGGCATGAAAAATCTTTACATCTAGGTGCAGAAATATATAGCACAATAGTGGACAAAGTTGCCATTCATAGCCACTGATGATGTGATTTTCATAGTGTGGGAGACATGGCCTCCTGAGTGGCGCGCCCCGGATTTGGAAAAGTTGGAAAAGGAAGTAGCACAAAAAAGGAAGGATGAGGCCAATCTGTGCATCACACAGTTGGCTGAGAAAAGGCACAATGAGAAAGCGGCAGCCAAGGATAGGGCAGTCCGCCAAGCGGCACAGGCAGCCGCAGAGCAAAAGAAGGTCGTCGACGCAACAGCAGCAGTGCAGACAGCAGAGGCCGCAACAATGTAGCTAGAGGAGGGCCAAGGAGTGTCTGTAGGACAGGAGGGAGAGGACACAAACCTGGTAGAAGACAACACGGACCCAAGAACCACTTTGACCCAACTTAAACGACCACGCGTCATTGAAAGATCAGGTCCACAGAAAGAGGCCAAGGCTTCGAAGATGGCCATAGACCTGATCACATTGACTGAAGGTGACCTCTATGAAATCGGCGAGATGGTTCATGATGTCACCAAGGAAGCACTCCAAGAATTTATGATGGAGCAACAGACTGTGTTGGGGGCCCTGAGGGTGCAGCTGTAGGAACTACAGGTGCGGCCCCCATAGGAAGGAACCTTGGTCACCTATGTTGCATTGGGCACATCAGCCGCAGAATAGATGTTACACGTGAGGATGATGAGTACCACAGGGTTATCGGAAGGAGTGCTAGTAATAGCGAATGAGATTGATAGAGCTGGGGTTGGCAGGATCAAGGGGCTAGGCCTTAATTTGGCTGCCCTTCCATGAGAGACACTATATCAGCTACAGGATGGAATAAGAACATAACTTTGCGCCATTGAGGGCCACACAATACAAGTTTTGAGTGAGCAAAAGATAAACATCCAACAGCTTAGCCTACAACATGACGAGTTGGTGTCGCAAAATTGGCAAATGGTACAGATGGTAGATGACACTTGTCAATTCATCCTAGAGCTGGATATCATAGTAGATCTACTGGTAGAAGTGTGGATCCACAGTTTGGCAGGTGGGTTCCTCAACATGAAGGAAGAGGCAACAAAGGTTCATCTGGAGCTAAACATTCAGATCACCGAGCTGCGGTTGAAGGTGCAGCCTTCCACCCCCTCGGAAGTCTGAGAAAAGTACACTAGCGCTATTCAAATAGGCTTGTAAGAAATTGGATGGGTAGTGCAAGATTGTATCAGTATGTTGGAACAATCTTTTGTGGTCCTCCCGTCTTTGCAGGAGGACCCCAAAATACAACGCCTAGAAACAAAAGCGCATGAACTACAGGAGCAGTACAATAGTATCTGAGGAACTGCATAGACAGTCGTCCTCACTCAATGGCTCACAAAGCTGCAACAAGCAAAGGCACTGAAATAACAGGTGGATGACGCAAGACAGAAAGAGGCAGTTCTCAAAGCGTGCGTATAGCCATGGATTGACGAGGCCTTCATCATCACAGCAGATATTGAAGGCAAGCTTGTGCAGATGAAGGTGCTGTATGTGTTGAGTCAGGGATTTCCCCTGACAAAGAAGATTTGGATGAACGCATGAAGTAGATCTAGCAAACCACAGAGCAGTGCACTACGGACCTCCGAGCAACGCAGGACTAGTTGGAGGGACTCTGCGTCAAGATCATCACACCGAAAGAGTGACTTGAGGGCTAGTCATGATGTTTGTGTTGGGGGCATATTGGGCATGGAATCCCTCTCACAACATGTTTTGGGGTTCAGAGCCCAAGATTTGGTCAAATGTTATTGTAAGACTATGCGAATTGTGGGCGCAGAGCGCGAGATGTATATTGAGTCATAGGGTTGTCCACCCTAAGTTTTGTAGTGTAATGTAATGTAATGTCGGCCTACCCATGGTCCATGGACCATGGGATTGTATAAATAGAGTGAGGCTCTAAGCGTAGAAGATAGTGAAAGCGAAGATAGAGAAAGCATGAGCCATTGAGTCAAATCTGTAAAGTCTTGAGGCGTAGTAGTAGGAAGATGCTCTGCAGCTGAGTGTGCAGAGGGCTAGAAGAGTCCGCAGCTGAGTGTGTGGACCCATGCAGCTGAGTGTGTAGGGTGGGGCTGAGTTTGTAACCAAGCAAGAAGAATAATAAAAAGACGTTTATTCCAAATATTGTGTATCTGTTTATGTATTTCCTTCTATGACTTTATACTATTTTATTTCTCGCGTGCACTTATATGAATGTTGAACATGGTTGAGTATAATTGGGCTCACACAAATAAGTTAAGTAATTGGTTAATAACAATTAATAGTAATTAATTTGGGTAATAGCACGACTCGCACCTTGAGCAGGGTTGCGTGAAGGCAACATCACAGGTTGCGAGGGACCTATAGTTGCGCATAGTGACGTGCGCACAGGGTCAAACCGTGGACCACCACAAATCATCAGACATCTCTAGGGTGCAGAAACCTGATTCTAGAACCCTCCCATACTACTTCAGGTGAGACCTCAGTCCACGCTCCACGGACTGTTGTCCAAAGGGCCATTAGTACCAAGATTTGTTTGGCTAAATCACCTTCGAACTTGGGTTAGGCCCCATCAAGCCATTAAGCTCAATATTGAGGTTGTTGTATCTCTGTAATTTCAGATCTCCAAGGTCTGAAATTTTTTCCTAGGTATCCTTTCAACTCTTCTTTCCAAACGGACAAGTCAATCTGAGATTGGATTCTTAAAGAAAGGTGTATTCCCGATCTCCCATGATGGCCTAATTCTAGACTGGTTCAACAGAGAAAACTTGTACAGAGGACCATGTGTCACATTTTAGACCTTTAACCTTGAAAATGATACAAAAGAACCTAGAGTCCATCCACTTTCATTAAATGTTTACTGAATTCAAATCTGATGCAGAGAGAGAAATTTATGACGATTTTCCCTAGGTTTCTTGTTTGAGATTGCATTTTGGAGCCTATAAAATCCCCAACTTCCTCATACCATATCTATGAAAATATCGTGAACCATGATCTGAAATTTGTATGCATCATTCACCAAGATTTCATATTTACATGGTCAAAATTTCCAATTTATAATCCTTGTATAAAGAATGTTATTGCGAAAATTCCAAGATGCCCTATTTGGAGAAGCAAAACCTTAGAATCAAAAGTTCTTATACCAAATGTTATGCAACTAGGTGACAAAAAAGGTAGATTAAGAATTAAAAATTATCCTCTTTGAGGGTCAAACCTCCTTTACACTACATAAATGAAGAACTTGTGAATGATACAAATGAAAATACTCATTTCTACATATAGGAGTTTAAGGGGTCACAATATAATTATAGCCAACATAACAATAATAATGTAAGGGGACAACAATAACAATAGTTGGCTTCTATGGGTCACAAAATTGATTGTGTGTTTAAGATAGAATTTCTATCTTCAACTAATAATTGATGTATTTGTATATGCGTTTAACATAATTCAAAGTAGAAGTTTTGGTGTGCAATAACCATGGCTAAAAATATTGTTCTATTGTAAGTATTAGGTCTTTATGTGCTTATTAATGAAATTTAAATAGAGTTACAAAACTCTAGTTTTAATTTATATGGTGAAATAGATATTAATTTATAGCTACTATCTATATATTATATATTTTAATGTGATAGAATGTTTAGATATATATCAAAATTAATTATAGCAATTCTTCTTCTAT
>APFE030377766.1:213290-242574 GCA_000404065.3 Pinus taeda | reverse complement strand
GACACGTGGAACATGGAGATCAATGAAAAGGCTGCGGAATTGCCAGACAGCTGCGGAAACTCTGTGCATATGTCAAAAATCTAGACAAACATTCAAACATTTAGCAAAGTCAACCAATCATGCTTAAAGACATCAAATGTAATGATCTGGGTAAGTTTATGAGGAAAATAGGGCAAAAGAGAGGGATAAGTGAGGAAAAGCTGTAGGTAATGATGGATAAATAGGTGCAAGTTAGAGGCTCTACACACCCCTTCCACATACATAAGTAAATGGAGAGGATACTTGAAATCTCTTGGTACATGAAACTTAATTATCACGGGCATTGCCAATTGAGATGTCCTATGGAAGCTTCTCTTAAAGAAGGACACAGGGGTGGGCCTTGATCCACTTGTGTGTACATGGGTCATGAAATCGTTTTTAATATAGTCTCTCTAGTTGCAGCCACATGTTTGACCACTACCTCAAGGTGCCCCCATGGATTTAAGGTTAGGCCCTTATGGGAATGGAACCTTGTCCAACAGTGAAAATCTCCTTTCTTTCCACCATTAGATCTAACCCATTTGGGATATGACTATATGTGTGGTTTCTATGATTAGGAATGCTCAATTTTCCTGTAGATTAAAAAAATGATTTTGTATGTATTTGTTATGAGAGATTTTCTATGTCACATGGAGTCCTAACAAATAATATCATGGTTTATGGATTTTATAAGGCCCACATTATCTTCATGGTTTTGTCACTACTACATATGATTCACTTTCTCCAAAATAGGCATGTAGAGATTATTTAACTCAATATGATATTTTGAAAGATGCTCCATGAGTCTTCTTTGTGTAGCCACAATTATCTTAATCCTTTATTTGATTGTTTAAGCTTGACAAAGCATTGCATCTCTCTTATAATGAGACTATAGTAATTAAAATGAATTTATCTAACAGCAAAAAATTTAACCACACAAATTTGTAGCTTCTTATTATAGAATTTAATACACCAATCAATACAAGCTTTCTATGCCCACTCTTGCTACCAGATGCATAAAGAAATTATAAATTATCTAGTGGTTATACTTACACATTTGCGTGACAAATTAGAAAAGTATACTTGATCATGTTTAAATTGGTTCATGATGTATGCACATTGTCTCTGCAATGCATCTTCGACCATCTTTTGATACCATGAAGAGACGTCTCTTAATCAGTTGAATAATAATCATGAGGTTAGTGTCTAACCAATGGTATTTTCATGAGGGGCATGACCATTGCAATGACACTTGTTAGCTAAGAAAGTGAATGACATGATCAAGAAAACATGAATATTAATTCATAATCCAAAATTGCAGTGATGATTTGAATATCTTGTTACACAATCCTTAAATTGAACAAATTAACATAATCATATAAAAATTATGTTTATTATATATTTTATATGTGTCTATAAAGTACATATGTGTGTATAATATAAATCATCCATTTATATTGAGCACTTTTTATGTGGAATGTTCTTTCTAATATAAAGTATTTCATATAGATAATATTGTGGGATTGTTATCAAATGTACATTAAAACCTTGTTAAATATTTACAAGATATATTTCAAACTAGATTAAGTGTATGTCATTGATTCAAATGTGTACCTTTTCATGTAAGGAGTAAATAAAAAGCATCATTAGCTAGCCAACTAGACCCTCCATTATTTTCTTGGTGACTAAATCAAAATGAGAGGCATTGCTTGCAACAACAACCAACTACATGCATCCCATGCACACTGCATCTATTCCACCTAGGTCGAACATAAACCTTCTTGTTGTCTGTATGTTATAGTCTGAGGTGGGTGTTGCTTTTGCCCACAAGGTGAGGTGCTTAGTTGTAGTTATGATTTACGGAGAACCTGAATGCTTTACAAGTGGATCTGTCTATCTGCAGCATGGAGTCAAGTAGATGAGCATTGAGGTCATTAAGATTCCAATGTGGATACCATAAAGGTTTAGAGTTGTTGATCATGCCAACCAATATATAAATAATGCATTATTGATTGTTCCTCTCCCTACCTTAGCTCAAGGCTAGGAAATAGTGCACACTTGTGGTGAAATAGCCCATGAAATCTCAAGGCTATGTGAGCATTTAAACCATATGAACAACAACTAAGGTCCTAAACCTACTACCTGTCGGTTGAAAGATGACCCAATATAAGGACCTTTAGGACAACCATTGTATATAGGTATGTGAAATCCTCTTATTGTTTCCCTCTCGATTGAAACACATAGTCATTGCACTCCTTCTATTTTAGGTTGTATTCCCAACCATTCCTTAAGTCTAGTCGTAATCCTCTATACTAATGTTGATCAACTGTTATAAGGCACTGATGCATGTTCAAGATAAAGTGGTGTGTGCATTTCATCAAATTATCATGACCTTATTGTGCTTAGCTTTGTAGGTCCTCAAGGCCTTACTTATCACTATATGGATGGAGGGTTGATGAGCCATTTGAAAGATATTATATAATATCGATTTGCACTTTATATTTAGACCATGCAAGCATGACAGTTGCATTTTTCCTGCTTGGGTTTGAAAAAATTGCTTGGAAAATGTGATGGTATTAATAATTGTGCTCTTCTACATTACATTCACGAGTTGCAATAATAAGAACAACGAAATAATGTATTGTTATATAAAATTTATTATCATGTTTATATCATGGATCCAAGAAAAAACATAATTGATGGCTTAAAGAAAGGAAAGAGTGGTTTAGAGAAAGATGATAGGATATCAACAAGAAATAGCTTTGCAGGAAGTTGAATGTAGTGGCAACATCTCCCTTTTGTTGCTCCACGATGTTGCCTAACCCCCACTGCCAATTTTATCCAACCTCACATCTATAAGAACCCACACTCATAGCACAACTATTTGTTATTTGATTGATACATTCATCTTTTTCCTTGTGCAAGTAACATTATGAAGTGGAGGAAATAGTAAATACAATGAAGTCACAAATGAGAAATGGTAGACAAACTTTTCTTCCAAAGATGAAGGGATGCAACAATTTCATTATGGTAGAACCAACAAAACTGTGTTGATCTATAAGCAAAATTCAAAGTTGGGCTTCATGGCCACTAAGATTACCCTACTTAGATATTTGACAAAATCTTTAAAATTTTGTAATCACTTTCTTTTATTTCACATGTCATCATTGATATTGTATAACAAGTTGACCACTGTTATAACAACTTCAAGTTGTATGAAAATATGATTTTCCATATCATACTTGTATATGTGTCACCCTTTTATTCGGTTGTACCAACAAACTTGAAGTTCAACTTCTTCTTGTCTATCCAAAAGGTCAATGCCATTATGGTAATCAAAACACCTATTGCCACCATTCTTTCTTATCCTTTGAAGTATTCCAATGTAGAAAATTCCATAAGAAACACCATGTTTTGTACTTCGAGAAACACTTTTTCATGTGGCACATTTAGCAATAGGTATCGCCTTTCTCTCAAACAACACTACACAATCCAAGCCAATTCCAAAAATGATTAAAACACCCTTTTTTCAGGCTCTTCCATATTGCCTAAAGTAAACCCAATTTCTTGTTTTAGGAAACCTATCTTTGGGTAATGCCAAATTTCTATTTAGCTAACTAAGGAAGCAATATTTAGTAGTTATGTTTATGTTCTCATTAATGGAATTTAAAATTAATCCAATTCATGCCTCCATTTATTTTCCATTGTTTGCAACTGACTATCATTAAGTAACATTGAAGACAAATAATGGAATATATACTTGGAATAAGCCACTGGAGAATAAACAACTACTCCATCCATAATTTGGAATGTTGGAATTTTTTTATCATGCGTCCATCATTTAAACCACCAAGAACATTGTGTGTGTCTCTTTGGTTGTATGCCAAGATTTTATGTGATGTCATGTGCATCCTTCATTCATATCTCGAGGGCTTATATAATTTTATCAATTGTAAATATTAAACCATATTGTGACAAAATGCCAATGTCCTCATTCATTTGTTGCTCCAATCTATTCTAGATACTCATTTGTTTCTTATGAGATTTATTCAAATGAGACCCTTGGGAATTCAATTCTCTTTAGCAATTATATTAAGGGTTCTAATGACATGACACAAGTCAGTGAAATCACAGGCCCTACATATTCCAACCATTCCATTGAATTTGCTAAAGAAGTTACCATTTTATAACCCAATCAAGTGCATTACACATGGCAAGATCAAATATTAATCCATAAATAATATCATTAACAAAACTATGAAGTGGCAAGAAATTTCCACATCTTAATACACTTCTCTAGAAATGAAATTTATGTTGACATTAGTATGACATTGTTTTGATACCCAACATAACCATAACATAAAGAAATTATGAACTCTTAAATCATTATATACTCCTTCTAAAAGAGGCAAACTATGAGACATAAAAATATCAACATAGTTAGCAAAAATTGTTAGATAAGTTTGTGTACCTAATGTCCTCTCTATCTTACCACATGTACTTCTCATCTCTTTCAAAAACCTTTAAACATGCCTTGAAGCAAAGTGTTGTGTTGAACTCAAATTTTGTTTATCAATCCTTTTTGTATCTTCACATTTAAGCTTGTGATCATTCACTTCAAAAAAAAATTAAGATATTTTGACATGGTTAATATTAATCAACTCTTGTCCAATAATTAAATTCTTTTCACTGTTATATTCACTAAATTTATTCCATTGTGGATGTATCTTGGCCACAAAGTTCTGTTACTTTCAAACTATCATACCATCTAGTTAGCCTACATCCATTCCAAGAAGTTTTATATCTATTGCCAAATGTTGAGGAATAATCCATCAACATAAGTTGTCTTTATTACAACAAAATCTTGCACACCAATGCAAAGCCTCACTAGATAATCAAGATAATGAATAACATGGGAGAGCTATCACTATCACCTTAATAATTACTCACCTCATTTTAGTGATGGATGTAGTGATTAAATGGTCGAGTCAAACCAAGTCAAGAGCCCCCTAAGGCTTCTACCTCTTATACCACCAACTAAGAGGATAAAATAATTAGAGTTTATGGTGGATTTTAAAGGTAATTTTCAAATATGAGTTTAAAGGGTCATATGGATCTCGTAGAGGCTTTGGCTAACTAGAAAGGGTCAAGGAGGGTCCTTAGACATACATAATCAATAAATTACACTTTGTGGAAGTAAACTAGCACGAGGAATCCGAAATTTCAACAATACACTAGTTTATAACAACACCAAAACTAAACTAAGAATTTATGACAATAAAGCAAAAAATTAAGAGTGATGATGGGAGTAAATAAGAGAATCCATTGCAACATTTTTTGTGGCTAAAAAAGCATATAACAACACTAAAACCCCATACATTAGCCCTAATTTATGGCTAAAAAATACACTTTAAAAGACACTTTTGATTTCCAAATATATTCCAAAGAATTTCTAACCTCATACACTACATCCGAGTTGATAAATGTTGAAAGTAAATGATTTTGTTGTAACTAAACACTAAATTACTCTAAAATAGTAAAAAAATGATTATTTAAAAGTATAGGTGATTGTCACAATAGAAAATATTAGTGCCTCTCTCAATTTGGAACTAATGGAGTCTAGG
Source organism: Pinus taeda (assembly GCA_000404065.3). Lineage (NCBI taxonomy): Eukaryota > Viridiplantae > Streptophyta > Pinopsida > Pinales > Pinaceae > Pinus > Pinus taeda. The sequence continues at coordinate 236,932 of APFE030377766.1, read as the reverse complement.
AGCAAACAAATTTAGGGAGAAAAGGAATGGATAGTTTAAAAAAAATAAGGGAGTCTTTCTTGTGTCCTTTAGAAGTTTGACCTAGGCATCCTACAATTCTCAAGGATATATAATGAAGGAAGCTACACTTAGGTCATCTCAAAGACTTGATGAAAAAACTTGTTAAAGGAGAATAATGAGATAAAAATAATAACAACACTCTAGTGAATATTTCCTAACCTTATCTATCAACATAAACAAGAAAAAATTGAATGTTTATCTTAATCAACATGCAAATCAAAGTTATTAAATAATCATCCACAAAAAGTGAATCCATCCACAAACACAATTCTCCCAACGTAAGTCGCACAACTATTTCTCTATAACAAACTAGAGAAAAATATGTGTATCCAAGAGAAGTGCTCTCTCCACAATGTACAATGACTAAAATGAGGCTAGCATTGCCCTATTTATACAAGGGAAACCAAGAAATTTACCTCAAATAGTTAAATAATTCATTGAAATACCTAAAAATATAATATTCCATGATACAAGATGGATAGTGTCAAGTTGGCCCTCAAAAATGCCTCTAAATTAAAAGTATAATGCTAAAACATGAAAATATCCTCCAAAAGAGTCACATGTGTGATTGTAGAAGCCTCGTGAAAATGAATTCATCTTCATAAGTGGGCGTGAAGGCTCTAAAAGTCATATATTTCTAGGAAATGTGCAATATATTCCCAAAAGGTCATGCCTCCTTATACAACGAAAATGTCTCATCATCAAATGACCCATCAAGTTTGATGTCCCATCACATGTGCAACATCCTCCATCATCATCGTGGTATCATTGAGGGTAGGGGCTCAATGACCTCTCCAAACAGGTGCCTCATCATCATCATGTTTAATGTCAATGTTCAACCTCAACATCATGTAGAGGGTACAATGTCATCAAGGGGCTCCATTGCCCATCAACACCTAGCTAATGCCCTCCAAATGGTTGTACGTGATTATCCATGAAGAATAAGAGAAGCATCATCCATGTTCTCCAAAGGACCGTTTCATCAACAAGCATAAGCTTAATGAATTAAGTAAGATCAACTAGCATGCATATAAGAGTCGTTGTAACATAAAAAGGGGACCATATTAATGTAAATTCCATGTAAGTAAATTAGATTAGGCATCTTCCTCAAATTTCACACCAAATTATGACCTTAGATGAATTTCCATATTTAAGTATGGGATGGCCATCAAATATCCTTATTAGGTGCTCCCAAATGACAGTGAAAGAAAAGACCCCACAGGGAGGAATGATTCCTAGGCCAACCCTTCAATTGGTAGGTGTATGTGAAAAGTGATATGGTTGAGGTTGGACTTCGCGAGTGGTGTCATAGTCTTATACAAGGGTTATGCAAGGTGTTCATTCATGAGAATATTTATAGAGGGATCACTTTTGTACTTGAGTTACCCTTTCCTTGGCACTACTTTTTCCACCCTTTAATTAAACTTTTAGTTTGGTTTGATTAGCTTATTTTGCAAGATTCACTAAATTTGCTTTGAATCCCATTTTAATATGTGAAATTAATTACTCATAGGGATTGTGATGTTCCCTTAAGTCCCTTTATTTTGATATATCATGATATGCATCAGATTAGGTTGATGGTCTCACAATATGGGTTAGGGGTTAGAGTTGAAGCTAGATTTGATTTTGGCTATGATTTATCCCTTCCCTTTATGTTTCATTTTAACATTTGGCAGATGCTCTTTTATTCTTTCTTGGAGTAGCAACAAACTTTAGGTATTTCCAAGCCCTTTCTCATAAGACAAGACAAATAGGGAACCAATACTAGTTGCTAACAACAACCAACCCAAAATAAGGTATAATGGAGAATTAGTGAATGAAAAGTGTTAAGTACAGAAGGAAATGGTCACATTAATCTCTCTTTGATCATAGGAAATTAGGTCAAAATCGAAGAGAGGTTAAGGCCACTTTGGGGTTCATGGGTTAGTCATATATGACCTATATAATAGTAATAGTTAGTAAGATGAGCAACAATCTCCAACCATAGAGGCCACAAATGGTGTATGAGAAGAGTTTTATAGATAAGACTAAGGGAAATGTAGGATAATAATTTGTGTCATATTATATTCCAATAGTTAAATAATATTGTTATAATGCAACACTGGTAGGGACATCATGAGTTGTAACAACGATATCATGGATAACATGAGTCACAACTATAATAATTGCAACACCAGAGTCGCGGGAACAATAATCATAGTGCCAGAGTTGCAACAACAATGAAAACAATCCATAATTGCATCTTAGAGTTGTATCAAAAACGGAAATTATCCATAGTTGCATCTCTTTGTAGTCACATCCTAAAGTTGTAGCAAAAATTAAAAGTTACAACAGTAGTGAAGCGCTGCAACAACTATGGTTACATCTTTGAGTTTGTAGTGTTATTGTTACATCTAGACCTTGTAGTGTTATTGTTACTTTGGATAGACAACTATACAAGATACCAAAGGTAGCTCCACCTACTACCATTTCTTTAATCTCTATTAAGTAATTCAGTAAGGTCATCTCCCAGACCAGGAATTGTGTATTCTTCCTAATTCACTCTCATAGTAAGGAGAAAATTGTGGCCACATCCATGACCTCCACACAAGGCCCGTCCACACAACAGAAGCAAGTGGACAAGGTTGTGGAAGAATATAAATATATCTTCACCTCATCCACTGAGTCACCTTTGCACTATTGACTCAAGCATTCAATCAATCTTACCCTCGGTGCACCTATACCCAATGAGAAAATATATTGTCACTCTCTTCTGGAAAATCAGGAAATAAATCACTAGATCCAAGAGGTTCTCCAAAATGGGCACATTTGACTGAGTTCCTCACCCCGAGGAAGATTAATTGTACTATTATAGAAGAAATATGGGACCTAGAAACTTTGCATTGATTATTGGTCCATGAATAAAATCATGGACAAGAATCAATACTTGATTGCTTGGATTGATTTCCTTTTCAACCAGCTCAAGGGGGCCAAATACTTCAATAAGATTGATTTGAATTATGATTACCACTAAGTCCCAATAAAACCAATTGAAGTATGGAAGATTTATTTCAAATCCAAGAAGGGTTTTTTGAATGGTTGGTCACGCCCTTTGGTTTGACGAATGCCCCAATAACTTTCATGAGGATGGTGAATAATATCTTGCTACCCTTAATTAACTATTTTGTGGTTTTATATATAGACGATATCTTCATCTTCAATAAGAGTTGGGAAGAACACTTGCAACATATTCTACAGGTCCTTCACACACTGCGACAAAACAAGCTATGTGCTAACTTGGAAAAATTATCCTTTGACATGAACAAGGTCCAATACCTAGGATACATTATTGATGAGAAAGGTGTGCATGTGGATCTATTGAAGATCCAAGTGATTCAGGATTTCCCAACCCTAATGACTCTAACATAGATTCATAGCTTCTTGGGTTTTGCTAACTTCTACTAAAGATTGATTTTGGGGTTCTCTTATATCGCCTAGCCCTTATGTCGAGTGACCAAGGGAGGAGCATTTTTTTTTTTTGGGTCTGAGGCATTTAATGATCTAAAACACCATCTTTGCTATGACTAGTCCTCCTGCAACAAGCATTTGAGAATGAGATAGATTACTTTGACTATGTTATTGGTGCAGTCCTCAATAAACAAGGACATATGGTGGATTATCATAGTGAAACACTATGATATTATCCATAGATACCCCACCCATGATAAGGAAATATACTCCATTGTGTAGGACTGTCGATAGTGGAAGCATTGTATTCTAGGGAAGGAAATGAACATCCACACTAATCATAGGACTCTACAAATTATGCAGACACAAGGGAAGTTGTAGAATGACCACCATCATAAATGGTCCACATAACTGGCAAAATTCCATTTGAACATCAAATACAAGAAGGGTAGCACCAATCACGTCAAAAACTACCTTAGGAGGCCCCCAATTGTGGCACTTACCATAGTTCTTAACTCCTATAGGCATGAGACCTATGGGTGGCCACAATTATACAACATTGATTTGGAATTTGTCACCACATACTAGATGTTGATGTCAACAAGGAAAGTTATAGACTTCCACCTCCAGGATACACTATTGTGCTACATAGGCCACCTTTGTGTTCCTTCAAGCGATCATGCCAAGTTGAACTAGGAGGCACATTACATTAAGGTGACATGGAACTCTGGTATGGGGAAGATAGTAGCAATACTTCAACAATATTTCTATTAGATAAAGCTTCGACAAGATGTCCAACAATATATCAAATCATGCACTGCTTGTGCCATTGCTAAATCAACCATAAAAAGATAGGGTTGTACACTCCTCTACCTCCCCCGTACAAGCCTTGGGATTTAGTCTCCATAGATTATGTTTTATCTTTGTAGACATTTCTAGGTCAGGGAGTTGTGCCAAAGCATCTAAGTAAGGGTTTTAATTGAATTGGATCACCAATGTATTAACCTCTAACACTTGTAAAATCCAAATAATTATGAGAAGTTTCAAAGGGCTAATTTTAAATCATAGCAATACAAATATTTAGTTGATTGTGAAAGTAGAAAATGAGAATATATTTAATAATCAAACATTCATATTAAATACTTCATTAATTAAATACAATTGATACATGCAGAAAAATTCTACAGCCAAACATAATATATTCAAGAGATGACAGAAGGCAACAATTTAAAGATGCAGAGGAACAAATTTAAACAAATTGTTCAATTAGTTAAGCTCCATAAAAATGATAACTTTGTAGTGGGCTTTCAGGGAAGTTAATATTTAACTTAACCTTACCCTAACCCCTATGTTACCTTGAATATATGATGAAAAACATAAATGAATAAACAAAAAATATTCACATGAACACAGAGGTCGTTAAGAATGAATTCAAAATCATTTGATTATCTTTAGAAATATTTCAGAATAGTACAATAGTGTCAATGTATCATCACAAGGGTTCACCCTTCTTTCTTCGATTTATAAAATACTTATATAGTGTAATTCAAAAATATCTAGACCTAAAAAATAATTCTTTTACAAAATACAATATTATCTAAAACTGATTTGGATATTACAAAAATAGAACACAAAAATATCTTTTTTGAACTTATTTGAGTAATCAACACATAATTCAAGGTTTTTGTTTGATGACTTCTACTTCAAACTGAATTCTTTGCTTTATACTCATGTTATCCTGCTTTCTACTCCTTTCACTGCGATTGGTTGCTGAAATTCTGCATTATGTTTTACTTGATGAGTTCGAGTAATTTATCCCATCTTTTTTCATCTAGAATAGAAAATTTTGTTACTTTTCTATATGCCTCATCCACCTCTATATACTTCTCAAAAGTTGTCCTAGTAATGAAAAAATGTTGAATTTCACGTTGGATAAAAAGATCCTATTCTAAGCCTTCAATGAATGTGTTATCATTGATTATCCCTTTGACTTTAGCAAAATTTGTTCTATTTGATGCTATCTCATGCAATTTGTGTTGGTAATTTTCTAGTGGAATCAATTGGCCACTAGAATCTCTTAGAACTGGAAATCCTTTCTAGCGTAAAACATTACATTTCTATTCAATTTTTTCCCCTGTACTTCTAAGTTTGACATTTATTTTTTAACTGTAACACTAAGTTTCTTTTTTTCAAAACTCTTCTTACTTCTAGGACTGTATTAGTCCTATCTTCATTTCCTAATTCCTCCAATAGTCCCTTTCTTTTAGAATTCAATACTTTGATTATTCTAGTTGCTTCTCCTAGCTTGTGATCCAAATCTTCTTTGATTTCTATAATGGTTGCCTTTGACCTTGTCACCAGTTCTTCCTGTTCAAAAATGATTTCAATAGATGTCCAAAGTTCAGTTATGGTTGACTTTATATCAATCCATATTTTTACTTTTCTTCAGATAATGTATGTGCAATCAATGATTCATTTTCATATTTTTCAAGTTGCTTGATTAATCTGAAGTTTTTTTGTACTTCAGCAAGATATGCATTATAAACCTTTATTTTGTTATCTTGGGTCTTCTCCAACTAAGCTTCTCAATATCCATATATTTAATGACAGGTCTCCCATAACTTTTGATAATTGCTCTGCTGGATTCTGGCTAGTAGATTATGTTTTTCTTTGTTGACATTGTTGCTATTGATGTCCCTTCTCCAATGCTAATTTTAAGTTCTCTTTTCTTGATTAATTTCTCCATATTTGCCTCCATCTTCTGAATCTGCACATTTTGTTCCATAATCATTCGAAGCATGTTTTCTTTTCCTTCTCCAATTGACCTACTTCTTGTGCTTGGAATGGTCAGTTGTTGGTAATTTTAGTTGTTTCCTTAATGCCTGGATGTATGCATTTCTGCCTTTAATTATTTCTTCAGCTGCCTTTACATCTTTAGGATTTAATACTAACTTTAAAACCAGATCTTCTAGCCCCCTAATATTGGTATCCTTAGCTAGAGAAGACATCCTTTCTAGCTTCAACTGAGAGTGAATATTATTCATAGATGCTTGTAGCTTAGATTTTGTCATGCAAGAACTTGTCAAGGATGTGTAGATCATTTCTTCTGCTTGTTTGTGAAGATCATTTTGATATATAGGATGTATCTGTTTAGTATCAAATGAAAATACTGAGGTTTTGTAAACTTCAACACTCTTATGCACAGGGACCTTTGGTTCCAAAAATGCTAATTGGAACTATCCTCTTTCACTATCTAAGGCAGAAATTAGCCTAGTCTGAGTTGTGGAAGAATGTTTCCAAAACTTTGCATATGTCAAAGTTTTTAATGCCTTATTTTTATTCTTCATCTCCAATAATTTTGAAAAAATACTATTTTCTCTTGAAGAAGAAGGAGAAGAATGAGAATCTATGGTGGTTTTTTCAATTTGCTATAATGAAAATGCAGATTCTCCTGAAAGTATAACCGTGGTAGGTTTTTTCAGAAGTTTTAACTTCTGAGGACTCTTCTTCAACATTTATATTATTTCTTCTCTTAAACACATTGAATGATCCCTTCTGTAACTATGATCATGTTGGGGATAAAATTTTTCTCAGTATTTTCAATTATTTTTCTATCATCCTTGGATTTTCCAATGTTATTTGATTGGAAACCTGCTCCTCAACTTCCTGAAGTATGTTATCTTCCCATTCTTCTTTGTTAACATATTGTTCAATTTCAGGCTTTACAAAATGCACATATGGTGCAGACTTCTGTCTAAATCTCATTGATGATATTACTCCCAATGGATCATGTCACCAACGAAAACTCAATCTAAACTTCATCTGGCATAACAAATCATTGAATTCTTTTTATGCAGCTCTATCGTTGACTATGAATGGACAACTTGTGCCTTTAGTTTAATTTGAGTTTTTTGCTTCCTGGAAACAAAATGAACTTCATCCATGTTCATCATATATCTGATATATTCTAATGCGAAAATTCTCATTGGGAGGAACACTGGTAGTTTGTAGGATGCTAGCTCACAACCATAAATTCTAATTTTTAAAAAATTCTGGTATAAATACTTGTCTCCAACTTTAGACTGCTCACTCAAGTGTAGAATCCTTTTGATCTCTGTGAAAACCCTAGGAACTGCATCACTACTTAACAAAAAAATTGCCATATATAAAAATTGATTGAAAAAGTCACTGAGATAGAATTATTCGGAAGTTTTCCTCATTAATAAGGTTCAATGAATCACTCTATGTGGATTTCCTTTAGTATCCAACTTTTGTAGAGGAAATTTGAGCCTTTCTTATTGATGATACAAAAACAAGTAAACCAAAATTGATTAGTGCCAAATGATCCTTCAACACTAAACTTTAAGAACTGGTCATGAATTACATTTGACAGAAATTGATTGTAATTGAACATAATTGAGGGGTTTCTTACTAGATGAAAACACTTATAAGAACCCTAAAATAGATTCATTGGGATATCCTAACAGACAATAGACCATGGAAATAACTTGCTTAGACATCTCAGGAAACATTGTAGAGGGATAAGGTGGGTTTGTCCTGGGTAATTCAATTTGTTTTGGTAGAAAAGACTCAAAAATATGCACTCTGAAAAAGAAAGTCTCTGGTAAATCTCCATGAGGGCATCAATGGAAAAAGGGTGAAGGGAGTCTTGAGGGATTAACTGAAGGGCCTGACAAATTGACTCAAAGGTTATGTAGAAAAGAGTCTCATTATTTTGAGCAAGGACTAGGAAGGTATTGAGCTCCACACCATGTGACAAATTCTAGAAAATGATGTGTCTGAGGGAAAAAAAATTGAGGAAGTAAGGATTCCCAAAAAGAGAATTTGTCACTGGTGTCTTCGTTTTTTCTGAAACTCCCAATTGTGAATCTCGTTAAAGTCGAATTCACAAAGGGTTTCAGTAATTTTGAAATGGCTGTCGATAAGGAGCAATTCATCTAAATTGATCACAGGGGGTAACAGAGGATTGTCTACAGATACTTTAGATTTTCCATTATGGTTGGCCATTTAGGAAAAAAATAAAAATTATTGAGAAAAATTGAAAATTACCTCGGAGTGTTATTCAACCATCTTACAAAAGAGAAGAATGAGATAGATCAATGACTTCAAAAGTAGCCTCTTCGATGGGGCAACCTCCTTTACATTACACAAATGAACAATTCTTGGATGATACAAATGACAAGACCTCCTTTCTATATATAGGAGTTTAAGGGGTCACAATAAATCATAGCATAATAACAATTAATATGTAGGGCACACAATAACAATAGGGGGCTTATATGGGGCACAATAATAACAATATGGGACAACATGGGCACAAATAAAAATAAGGGTTTTTAATGATAATATAAGGGAATAATAATATTATAGGACCTAACATTCCCCTCCCTTCAAAAAGTGTTGTCCTCATACGCTTGAGTAGTTTTGGATTCTTCTATTAAATTATCATCCTCCATGTGGAATCTTCAGGGGTAAGTTCTTCACTTGATGAGATACTTGAAATTGATTGATTTTTGTAGCTGTCAATTCCTGTTTCAGTGACTATTCAGTTTCCATATGATTTTTCCTTCCTTGTCAAGTTCTGGCATATTTTTTTGACTGGGAGCTGTCACTTAACCTTCTTTAAGCATGAAACATGGAAAACTAGGTGCACTCGGGAAGATGCAGGAAGTTCCAATTTGTATGCCATAGTACCAATCTTTTGCAACACCTTGTACGAACCATAATACTTTGGTGATTATTTGTTATCTTTCTTAGCTTGCTTGAGGGACATTTGTTTATATGGTTGTAGTCATAGAAATACCTAGTCACCTACGTCAAAACTTCTTTTGCTGGGATGTTGATCTGCCTATTGTTTCCTTCTATTCTGCGCCAAAGTCAAGTTATCCTTTAAGAGTTGGAGAACTTTTTGTTGATGCTCGATGTGATCTTCAACTGCTTGAACCTCATAAGTTTCTCTTAAATATGATGTGATGGAAGGTGGATGATATTCATAAAGTGCCATAAATGGGGTCATTTTTGTTGCAATATGGAAGGAAGTGTTATACCACCATTCAGTCAGAGGCAACCATTTGACCCATTGTGCCTGTTTATCAGATATAAAGAAACGAAGATATCCTTCGAAACATTTGTTCACTACCTCAGTTTTCCCATCAGATTGAGGATGATAAGATAAGCTATGAGTTAACTGAGTACCCAGACAAGAAAATAATTATGTCAAAAAATTTCCAGTGAAAATAAAATCCCTATCACTTACAATAATCTTTTGGTTTCCATGTAGCTTTTGAATTGTTTCCTTAGATGCAGTAGCATTTGTATCGACTTTAAGTGGATGAGATAATGCACAAAAGTGTGGATACTTGGTAAGTCTAACAACTACCACTGTGATGACACTCTTTACTTCGGACTTGGATAAATCTATGATAAAATCCATTGAAATCTCTTCCCAATGTTGACTTGGAGTGGATAAAGGTTGTAATAGACTCGGGGTCTTAATTGTCTCAACTTTATTTTGTTGGAAAACCAAACATTCCGCCACATACTTTTGAAAATCATATTTAAGGCCATCCCAAAAAATTCCTTCTTAACCCTGTGATAAGTTTTAAAAAATCCTAAATGCCCTCCTAAGGGACAAGTGTGAAATTCCAGAAGAATCGTTTGTTTGAGTCGGGAATTCTTACAGAGGTATAAAAGATCTTTGTGTGATAACGAATCATCTTTCTAGCTAAATGTATCAAATGTACTGGGATCTTGCTGCAACTTTTGAATGTGTTCCCACACTTCTTCATCATTCTTCCATTCATCCCTTGCTTCGTTTATCCAATCTGGTTGGATAATAGAAATGACACAAAGCAATGCTTCCACATCCTCATATTTTCTTGAGAGTGCATCTATAACAACATTTTGCTTCCCTTTTTTGTAGATGATTCCAAAGTCGTAACCCAACATCTTTGTGACCCATTTTTGCTACTCTTCTGAAGATAATCTTTGTTCTAAAAAGTATTTAAGACTATCATGATCCGTTTTTACCTTGAACTGTCTTAACATTAGGTAGGTCGCGATTTCTTAAGTGCATGTAGTATTTCCAACATTTCCTTCTCATAAATAGCTTAGTGTAAATACTTTCCCTTGATTGGAAGACTTTCAAAAGCAATGGGTCTTTCTTCTTGCATTAAAACAACACCAATTCCATTTCCTGAGGCATCACATTCCACAATAAAGGTTTTTGTGAAGTCTGGCATAGCAAAGACCGGTGCTTGGAAAATTGCCTCTTTAAGATGTTCAAAGGCTTTCATTGATTTTGGAGTCCAATAAAATGCATCTTTATTTAGTAATGTTGTTAGAGGTGTTTCTCTTCTCCAATAATTCTTAAAAAACTTGCGACAATACCCTGTCAACCCGAGAAATCCTCGTAGATGCTTTATGGATATGGAGATTTTCCATTCCTTAATGGCTTTAATTTTGCTAGGGTCTACCTTAACACCTTCATGAGATACAATATTACCCAAATATTCCACCTCTTGTACTCCAAAGAAACATTTGGAGGTTTTTGCATATAATTGTTTCTCCTCCAATAGTTTGAGCACTCTATCTACATGTTAAACATGATCCTTCCAAGACTTGTCGTAGATTAGTATATCATCAAAAAATACTAACAAAAATTTTCTAAGGAGCGGTTTGAAAATGGAATTCATCAAACCTTGAAATGTAGAAGGTGCATTGGTAAGGCCAAAAGGCATGACCATAAATTCATAATGACCCTCATGAGTCCTAAATGTTTTTTTTTGGAATGTCTTCAGTCTTCATTCTGATTTGATGATATCTTAAATGAATGTCCAACTTGGTGAAGTAAATTTCTCCATGCAATTCATCCAATAATTCATCAATGACAAGAATGAGAAATTTATCTTTAATAGTGAGCTTGTTGAGCTCCCTATAATCTAGACACATGCACCATGATCCATCCTTCTTGTGCACTAATACTATTGGAGCAGAGAAATAACTTTGACTAGGTTGAATTATACCAACCTCTATCGTTTTTGCAACCATACATTCAATTTCACTCTTTTGGGCATAGGGATATCTATAAGGCCTGATGTTTGGAGGAACACTTCTTGAAATCAAATTAGTAGCATGATCATGATCACGAATAGGTGGGAGGCCTTTGGGAGTCTCAAATACCTTGGAATTATTTTCCAAGACTTTTTGGAGATCTAGAGAAATAGATGATTTTGATGTGGAAACCTCCAGCGAACATAATTGTGAAATTACACCACATTGTTCATGCTTTAGAAGCTTTGTCATGTCGTCAGAAATGATTATCTTTCCTAGTTTCCCTGCGATACCCCTTAAATCAACATCCTTTCCTTCTAAATTTCTTTTTCAAGAAAATTTCTTTAAAATCAAAAGTTATCGTACCCAAAGATTGTAGCCATTGGACTCCTAGTACAACATCGACACTGTTAGTGTCAGTCTTTCCAGCCTTCCTCCAGTGATCAAATATGCTCTTACAAAGTGGTTTCAGAGTGTTAAGGTCAAATTTTGTCATTTCAGTGAGTCTTCAAGCAAAATTTGGTCACTAGGCATTAGGTCTAGGGTTTGCTCTCACTCTTTTCAAAATGCCCCAAATGCCAACCTATGTCACTAATTCAGCTGAGGCCTATCATCATTCAGAGGGTTTTTCATCATCATGTCAAAGTTCAATAAGGGTCATTTTTACAACTAATCCATGCTTTCAGTTGTTGCCTAGGCAAGGTTCATTTCCACTCTCAGGGTTTTGAAGGAAATTTCTCATTGACGGTCAAATCATGGAATTGTTTCTTGATGTTTCATACCCCTCTCCTATCCTTAATGTACCTTATCAAACACTTCCCAACAACTCAGATCCCCCAAATCACTCATTTTTGACAAACCCTAGTTTCTAGCTACAACTGGCAAATATTTCTAGGTTGGGCCCGTGTTTGGCCCATTTTGATCCCTTCCCCTAAAATCATACTGAGATTCCACTTTCCCCTACTTCCTAACATCCCTCCCCACTCCCAAAAATTTCCCCAAGAATTTAGAAGCCCCCTATCCCCTTCCTTTCGCTCCATTTCGACAAAATTCCTTGTTTCACACATCAAGACAAGTCGCACTCAAATAATGTTCCAAAGAAATAAAAGATGAATTTTGGGAAACTGAGAGAGGTTTTTGTCCAAAACATGCCAAAGAAGAAAAACCTCCTTCACTTTTTTGCACAGGTGTCATGGTTTGAGAGAAATGTCAAGAATATCGTTGCCTCAGGAGAATCAAAGACACCTCTGAAGTGACCTTGGGAAAATCACGTTTTCTCCTAGCTTGTTTGGCCAAATTATTTTTTCTTGATGGGTAAAATGATAACTATACACAAAGATATTTCCAATGAGCTATCATGAGCTCAATTTGGGGTTGAGGAAGGCATTCAAAAGTTGACTGCAACAACACTCTTCCTTGAGACAGCCTCATTTGGCACTTTTTGACAAGTCTTGGGAGATTTGATTTTTGACAGGTCAAATCAACTCCAAATTGAAAAATTCCAGTTGGGTTGGAAACTAGACTCAAATTCCTTTCCAACGAGCTATCCTGCGCCCGATTCTGACACCGGGAAGGCCTCCAAAAGCCTCCTGAAAAAGCGCGACATGTCAAGCTAGGTGCGCGACTTGTTGGGAGGTGCGCGACATGTCAAAGGGTCTCACATAGTGGAATTTTGCAACGGGAGCGACACGTTGAAAGGTGCGCGACATGTCAAGCTAGCTTCCCCCAACTCATTTCAGAATTGCTCAAGCCTCCTTTAATTCATCAAATCGCTTAAGGTAGGCCCTTCAGACTTGTGAATGGCTACTGGTTAGTTGGGAAACATCATGAATGTGCTTGTAATGATCAAATTGTGCAAGGAAAAACGTTCTATATGGCTGTATGTAAATTTGTAATGAGACCAGTTCTCCTAGCCAAGAGGCAAAGGAGATCATTCAGCATCTCAGAGCTAAAAATGATGCTTTACAGAGGAGATTTGAGGGTGCCCAATGGACCATCACTTACCTGGAGCAGCGCAACAAACAGTTGGAGGAGGAGAAAGCACTTGATGAGCTATGGAGGATTCGTAGTGACCGAATCTTGAACCGAAGAAGACCCGGTGACCCATTGCCCGCTGACCGAGAGTCCATGCTCATCCAGACAAATGCACATTTGGAGAGCCTGTTGGCTAAGGCCAACCAAGAGAAAAGATTGTTGAGGAACATGAAAAACCATTATTGGGCAAGAATGCACGTGTGCAAGGCAAAGATGAAAGTGCTTCAAAGGCAGTTGACAAAGGCACTAAAATGGAGAAAAAGGCCCGATCCCCTCCGTATCTTGGCCGAGGTTTCCTTGAAGGGGCATAGCACTAAATAGCTCAGCCACAACACAAATTTCAAAAAAATTTGAGCATTTTGGGTCATTTTTGGTATTTTTTGGCAATTTACAGGTTTTTGCTCATTAACGCGTCTCACCCCCGGTGAGACATGTCGTCCCGGCACCTCCATTTGACAAAAACCCAACATTTCCAGATTTTTCATGCAAAGTTACATATGCATATGGATGGACTTGAGATTTTGTCATGTTTTGGGCCTCCAAAAAGTCAAAAAACATGCAAAATTTGACTTTCTGCCACCTTTTTGAACTACAGAAAGCTGTCTTGGGAGAGTTGAGTTTTGATAGGGCAAATGAACTCCAAATCCAAAAATTCCAGTTGGGTTGGAAAGTAGACTCACAGACCTTTCCAAAAAGCCTACTCTTGCCCAATTTGGACACCTGCAAGTCCCCCAAACAGAGCTACAAAGGCGCGCGATATGTCAGGCAGCTCCGTGCGACATGTTGGGCAGTTTCACAGGAAATTCATCTACAGCGCAGGAATTCGCCCAGTTTTGACCAGTTTTGACTTGAGATGGGATTTTTCACCCTCTTTGATGTAATTAATGTATTTTCATGTTACCATGACACTCATTTACCTATTCTAGAAGATTCATGCATGAAATAACAAACATTTAATGCATGGATTGGTTTCCTAGTTTATAGAGGCAAGTTGTTTTGACTGCCTAGATTTTAGTGCTAAGTTTAGAAGTGGTTGAAACAGCTCCTAGAAGGATGAGCTCGACCCATAGAGGCAAGGAAAGGTGTTAGCTTGCCTATATTATGTATTTTCTTAGTCATTTTCAGAGGTTGGAAGGTTGGACTCTTGAGGGAGAAGCTATCATTGTATTATTTCACTGTATCTCTGCAATTTTTGGCTAAGGAAGACCAGGGTTTTGCAGTCCTCTTTGGGATTCTTGTGGACTCATGTGTTGATGGTGTGTTTCTCAATGTTTTTGTAAGCTTTGTTATGTGATTCATTTCCTTTCTTTACTTCTGCACATTAAACAAATGAAGTGTTAAAGTAAGAATTCATGCTTTCCATGCTCTGCTTTTAAGTTTGTTTAATTTCAATGTTTTCTACTATTTAAGGAGAATTCAAAGTTATTGTTTGCTCTCCTTAGCTCCTCACCTATCATTCCTGACCATCCACTTCAGTTAAAGGCATCAATAATGTCTCCTACCTCGCCCCAAAGAACCCCCTGCAGAAACTATGTCCAATCCTCGCACCCAAAATTGCCATCCCCTCAATTTGCCACCAAAAACCCTAAAAACCCCAAAGTCAACCCTTTGATCAGTTTACTAGCCTAAAATCAGTGTTACCCTATTGGTCATCTCATTTATTGAAGATTTTACGAGATAGACTGGAGAGAGCCTTCTCCTGCCCCATAGGGCTAGCTACGAGGCTAAACGGTTTGATCTTGCCTTGAGGTTTGCCTTTCTCAGCCTGAGGTGAAATTTCAAGTGCTAACAGAACCAACCCTAGAGAAAGAAGAAATGAATCCGACCAGATCTTGTAAAGAATTGGAAAGAATTATTGCTCCTCAAACTCTTAGGATAGAAGGACATATCAAGAAGAAAAAGGTTCAAAGAACTGAAAGACCACATCAAGAAAGAATAAATGAATCCAACCATATCTTGTAATGCAATGGACGGAATTACCACTCCTGGAACTATCAATATAGAAGGACATATCAAAAAGAAAAATGTTTAAGAAGTGAAAGATCACATAGAGCATCAAGAAATGAATTCGAGCATATCTTGTAACGCATTGGAAGAATCTACCACTCCTCAAACTCTCAATATAGAAGGACATCTCAAGAAGAAAAAGATTCAAGTAGTGAAATATGACATCAAGCATCAACAACAAGTTCTCCAAATTTTAAAGGATTACGCCACTTTGGTGCAGAATCGAATGAAACAGGCATATCAACATTGCAAAGAAAGAAGTTTTGATGTAGGTGATTGGGTATTTTTATGGTTACACACATACAAACAAATGTCCCTCAAGAAAGCTATTTATGAGAAGGAAATGTTGGCAATACTACACACACTTAAGAAATGGCGACCTTACCTAACGGGAAGACACTTCAAGGTAAAAATGGATCGTTATAGTATTAAATACTTTTCAGAACAAAGATTATCATCTGAAGAGAAACAAAAATGGCTCACAAAGATGTTGGGTTATGACTTTGAAATCATCTACAAAATGGGAAGAAAAATGTTGTGGTAGATGCACTCTGAGGAAAGGATGAGGATGTGGAAGCATTGTTGTGCGCCATTTCTATTATCCAACTAGATTGGATAAATGAAGCAAGGTATGAATGTAAGAAGCACGAAGAAGTGTGGCCACTCATTCAAAAGTTGCAGAAGATCGCAGTTGAAGCAATATTGCCAGAACTTGATGAGGAAGGAAAAGTCATATTGGAGCTTGGAGCAGTCATAGAAACAACAGCCCAACAGCTATGAAATCAATCAATTTTAGAATATCTCATGAAGTGGAAGAACTTACTTGCTAACGATTCCACATGCGAGGACAAGAATTTTATACAGAAGCAAGAAGAACTACTCAAATGTTCAGGACAACACTTTTTGAAGGAAAGGGGCATGTTAGGTCACTATACTACTAGTCTAACTCCTTATTCTTATTAGTACAAACCCTTTATTATATTTTTGTGCCCATGCAGTCCCCATATTGTTATTATTGTGCCCTTACATTATTATTGTTATGTGGGCTCTGATTATATTATGACCCTGTAGACTCCTATATATAGAAAGGAGGTCTTGTCATTTGTATCATCTGAGAATTTTTCACTTTTGTAATGTAAAAGAGGTTTCCCCCTTGAGGAGGCTTATTTCTAAGGCATTGATCTATATTTTCTATCTTTTTGTGAGTTGGTTTCATAACATAATAAGTATAATGATTTTTTTAGTTTGTATGGATGTCCATTTCCCTAAAACTTCTTTATAAATTGTATGCTATAAAAATTTTCAAATACAATATGACTTACACTATAATCATATAAGTTATTGAAGAGGCATGATATACTTAACTAATTTAAATGAAATAAAAAAGATTAAATTAATAATTGGAAGTTATAAAGGAAGCAATGTGAGTTGTTAAAATGAAAGAAGAATGTGGCTCTAAAATGGAAGTAAAATTCGATAGTAAATTGGAATCTATACTTGGAGCTATTACTGGCTCTAAATACGAAGCTAAATTGGTTTCTTAACAAGAAGCAAATTGAAGGCTAATTAAGAAGAAAATCCCAATGCTAAAAGCAAGAAAACCCAGCCACTAAAGAGGAAGCAATCCTTGCAGCTAAAAGGAAAAAAACCATGAGGCTAACAAGGAAACAAATTTTCTATCAAAAAAAGAAGCAAAAATGGAAGCCAAATTAGAAGCACACCAAAAGAAATACTGGAAGAAAATCTAGGCGTTACATAAGGAACAAAAAAAAATTAATTTAGGTAGCGAACAAAGAAGTGATAATGGAATAAATAATAGTATTCAAACTTGGTGTTATCTAAAAAGAAAAAGAAAAATAAATTCATGTATAAAATAAAGAAGTAATAATGAAAACTTAATTAGAAGCCAAACATGGCATTCCCTAAGAAGAAAACAAAGAAGCCATTTAGGTAGAAAACCAAGAAGTAATAATGAAAGCAATATTTGAAGCAATAAAAGACACTATAGTGCAAGCCATATTAGAAGCTAAGGAATATTCCAAAATGGAAGCAAAGCTAGATGCAATAAGTGATTTCATATTGGAAGTGAAACTCCAAGCAATCATCAACATTGTAATGGAAGTATAAATTAGCGTAAATTAAAATTCCAAAAAAGAAGATATTGTTTATGTCATACTAGAAGGAAAATAGGAAGCAAAATAGGGAGCAAAACTAGAAGTACAAATGTATTCAACAATGGAAGCAAGAATGGAAGAAATAGTTCTTGGCTCTAAACCTAATGATATTTTTTGTGCTATGACCAGTGTTATTTTTGGTGCGCAAGTGAAAACTTATTGTAGCACCAAGTTTTTTGCTTCCAATTGAACCCAATTCACACGCTCAAATACAATTATTTTTAGCATTAAATCTGGCACTAATGGCATGTTTTGTTGTAGTGAGATGAAGGAGCTAAAGAAAAGGTTGGTCCTAGTGTGTTGTTGATGAGTGGCAAGGAGTTACTAACAAGAAAAGTAGAAGGAACTCCATTTTTCCTTTATTGGTAAACCCAAGGTATTTCTTAGAAATACCAACTTAAATAGTTTACCTCAGGAAATGGTTA
Source organism: Pinus taeda (assembly GCA_000404065.3). Classification (NCBI taxonomy): domain Eukaryota; kingdom Viridiplantae; phylum Streptophyta; class Pinopsida; order Pinales; family Pinaceae; genus Pinus; species Pinus taeda. The sequence continues at coordinate 218,712 of APFE030377766.1, read as the reverse complement.
ACTACCCCATGTTTGGAGCATCAATCATGATATATAAGTGATCCCGAGATAAAGTTTATCAAACAAGGAAGATTAGTTGGTGACACCTAAGGAAAATGATGAAATCATAAATCAAGTTCAACAATTGTTGGGCAAGGGAATAATTAGGGAGAATTTAGTCCCTTCCATTACACCTGCAGTTTTAATTCCAAAGAACGATGGAGGCTAGAAATTGTGAATCAAATCTAGAGTAATAAATCATATAACAATAAGGTATATATTTCCTATATCTCACATGAATGACTTAATGGACTATCTAAGAGGTGCAAATTAATTTTCAAAGGTAGATATGGAAAGTGGATATCATTTGATTACGATGAGAGAGGGAGATGAGTGGAATACAACCTTCAAAACTAATGTTGGCTTTTACGAATGGATTATGATTTGTTTACACTTGATAAATCCATCTAGTACATTAATGAAGCTTATGAATGAAGTCATCAAAGATTTTATTAGATAATTTGTGATTACTTGTTTAGATGTATTCTTATTTACAACAAAACAAAGAAAAAACACTTAAGGTTTTTAAAATTGGTGTTGAGAAAGTTGTGGTAGGAGAAATTTTGATAAATATGAGGAAATTTTCCTTCATGAAAATATAATTAGTCTATTTTGGTTTTGTAATATGTACACAAAGATTAAATATTGATTCAGTGAAATTGAAATCTAGCAAAAAAATGGAATTCTCCCAGGAATATTTATTAGAAATTTTAGCCATATATGTTTACCAATAATGGAAACCATTAAAAAGAAAGATCAACCATATAAATGGAAAACAACAACTAGCAATAATAAAAACCATTAAAAAGAAATATCAACCATATAAATAGAAAACAACAATTGAAAAAGAATTTAGATTGTCAAAATAAAAAATAACATAACAATTCATCTTAGTTATACCATATTTCCATAAACATTTTCAAACAATCTGAGATGCATGTTTTTATTGTTCTCACTTGGTTTCAATTCTTAGTTTAAATTCTCCCTTTCAAGATCCTTCTCACCCTATTTCTTAGAGAATAATAATAAAATGTATTGATTTTAATATAGTCTATTGGCATAATATATATGTCTCACATGGAATATAAAGATGTTATTTTATTGGAAATAATAATTTATTAATTAAAAAATTTTAATTTTAATTTTTAAATATTTTATTTTATAATATGCTATAAATTTAATGAAAATATCTTTGTGTTATATATCTATATGCCAAATAATAAGTTCTCACCTTCACATTCATTATAACCTTAGCATTTATTCAACTACTTATTAAATGCAATTATAACAAAATTAAATTAAGTTATTCTCTTTTAAAAATAAATTTTATAAAAAAATAATAGTTTTTACACTATATTATTACAAAAATTTGAAATTTGCAACTATTCTGTCATTTTTCCCTATATTTTAAATGAAACTATAATAGATTAAATCTAATAAAAGTAATTTTGTAATATTTAAGTTATTCTCTTTTAAAAATATATTCTATAAAAATAAGTAGTTTTATAATTATTTATAACAAAATTTCAAATTTTCAAATTATCTTCAATTCTTACTCTAAATAAATATTAATAAATCAAATCTTAATAAAATAATTTTCTTTGATTTCCATAAATACCAACGTTAAGAATGTATGAAATACTCCCTCTGTATATATCCATATTTAAAATCTAAAAAGTAAATGAAACTTTCATAGATTAAGTTCTCTTTCCAGATTCTAGCGTTTCCTTTGAGAAACAGGAGACGAAATGGTGAGGGTTTCTAAATGCGCGTCCTGCGATGATGCCCCTCTCAAGCCTAAGCACGATCTGGTCGTAAGTGGAGAACGCAAGATGGGAGATCGGCGTATCCACCGAAGGTATGAAGAAGTTCTCACAGCTTTTGCAAACCAGTTATGAAGATGTTCTCACAGCTTTTGCAAACCAGTTAAACGGTCTGATTCACCATGCGGCAGATTTTGATTCCCCAGTGGAAGATCGACCTCTGTTTTGGCCAGAGCCGGCGTCTTCCTTCATGTTGCGAGCCGTCCTGCATAGATTGGGCCATCGTCTATCAGATCTAGTTATATCCAGTTGGTAGATCGGGCTGTGTTATTGCCAGATACAGAAGTCTGCGGTGGCCCTATATCGATTTGATGTCTCACACGTAAATCACATTGGGGTCTTCTTTGAACGATCCTGTAGCGAAGGCTGGTGCCTGTGATTTTCAGTAATGCACTTTTTCTCCAGATCAATCCCTCATATGCCTCACGGATCCTTGCCCCGCTTATGATATGGCTGAAGCTTTGCGTGTATCTCATAAATGGGAGCCAGAGTCGGGGAAACAACACAACATTCCAAATTTGTATTAAAACGCAAGAAGGAAGATCAGTTATATTCTGGGTTCGGACCTCAGGGAGCATCTACCAACTGAAGCAAAGTATTCTACACTTTTTGGGTATTCCAATGATCTCTCAAAGCTTGATCTACTAAGGGAAATCTATGCAGGATGAACTGAGAATAGATCATCTCAAAGCTTGATCAGAATGAACTGAGAATGCATGAGTACAACAATTTTCACTCGTCTACCATCATATTAAATTAAATTTAAGGTTTTGTGGAGGATCTCGTGGTCCAAGCAATGAAAAGAGAACAAAATGAGTATCCGGATCTAGCTTCGAACAAAATGAGTATTCGGATCTAGTCTCTCCACAGGATCAGACTCAAATCAAGGTCTCTCGTTTAAAAGAATCCTAAAAGGGAAATATGGAGCATCGGCAAAAGTATAACAGACGCACAATCTATTCCGTCCCTATATAATGGAACAACTGAATAAAATACATATATAATGTTGGGTATTTTTCTAGTAAAATATCAAAAACACAAAATTCAACCACACAGAGGCAATGCTCTGTTTCCTTTACTCCAGTCTCTTTTTGCACAGGGAAGCTTTTAAAAAAAAATTAACTTAGAACAGAGTATTGCACCACCATAAAAGATTTTCTGTTCATTAAAATAAAAATCACTGATACATATTCATCCTCTTTCACTCAGAGGGATTCACCAAAACATTTCAACAAAATTACTCTGTCTCCTTTGAAATTTTATACCACTATGTGTAAAAATTTCATTTACATTCACTGCTGTGTAAAAACAAGGATTACAAGGATTTACTGCTGTAAAAGAAATAAAAGGGTCAACACACTGCTGTGTGAAAAATTACGTATTCAGCAAAACTTACTTTTCCCTTTTCACCGCTGTGTGAAACAATTCATGGTTTTTTTGATACATGTTTCCCCCTGGTTTTCTTCATTCACTTCTTCGCACTGCTGTGCATTTTTTTTCACTTACCAAATTGACCCAAAAAAATATATGTTTTACTTGTTCTCTAAAAACAAACTTACGGCCGTGAATAATTAAAAAGAAATAAAATTAAAACTATATGACATTGCCCATGCCATTATTCAATTCACACCCATACATGCCGTAAAAAAAAAAAAAATCCACCTACGCATATGACAATTCTTTAATAAAGGTATGGTCAAAATGAAACTTGATTTTACTCCATGCCAAGCTTTTAATGTTGGCCGTATGCAGCTTGGAGCAATCGACGGTGGAGAACACTGGAGCAAATCGGATGAAGGAGGTGAATATCGGAAGGCCTTTTTAGTCGACATTTACCTTCCGAGAAATTGTCAGAGGGTGATGTCACGCCTCAACCACGCGTCAACACTTTAGCTTTCTTGGAGCATCTATGTACGAAAACCACTCCACGCAAAAACGGTTCCGAGAAACTTACCCGGGGATTTATGGTTTTACTTTGGTGGTTTTGGGCGTATTAAATGCAGGCCCGTTCAAGTGATGCACGGTTGAAATTACAATTTTAACACTCCCCTTTAATTTCAATTGTTGGGCATTCGGTCATACCCAGACACTTCCTCAAAAATTCAAAGCTTTTCTGATCCAGTGGCTTTGTCAAGATGTCTGCAACCTGTTCTTGAATCCTGCAATGTTCTAGGACAATTTCTCCGTTGTTCACCAATTCTCTGATGTAGTGAAACCTTGTATCAATGTGTTTCATTCTCTTATGAAACACTGAATTCTTTGACATGTAATAGCTGAGCTATTGTCACAAAAAATCACTGTCGCTTTTGCCTGCTCTTGGCTTAAGCTCCTCAACATCCTTCTCATCCAAACTGCTTGACATGCTGCTGCTGTAGTTGCCACATACTCAGCCTCTGCTGTAGACAATGCTACAATGGACTACTTCTTAGAAGCCCATGAAATGGCTCCTGAACCCATATGAAAAACATAACCGGAAGTGCTTTTCTGATCATCAACACTTCCAGCCCAATCACTATCAGTGTATCCAACCAAATCTGAATGTTCTAAGACATTATATAAAATTCCAGACATTTTGGTACCTTTGAGATACCTCAAAATTCTTTTTGCTACCTGCCAATGTGCCTCCTTTGGCCTCTCAATGAATCCGGAAATTAAACTAACAGCATACATAATGTCAGGCCTAACTGTTGTTAAATACATAAGGCTGCCTACAATACTCTTGTACAAACTAGGATCAAAATCCTTGCTGCTGTCCTCTCTGCTGAGTTTTAATCCCATTACTACGGGAGTGATCTCTGCCTTGCATTCTTGCATGTTAAATCTGCTCAATACTTGATTACATATCTTGCATGTGAGATAAAAATTCCTTTTTCATTTTGATCTACTTCTATGCCTAAGAAGTATCTCAAGAAACCCATGTCAGTCATTTCAAATTCCTCTTTCATGACTGATTTAAAATTCTTAATGAGCTGATCATCATTACCTGTGAAAATAACATCATCAACATATAAGACAACAATTAAAATTTTACCATCTTTTCTTTGATGTAGACGGTGGGTTCTCCTTCACACTTGTCGAATTCATTATCCAATAGATATGAATCTATTCTGTTGTACCATGCTCTTGGCGCTTGCTTCAGCCCATAAAGAGATTTCTTCAATTTGCACACTTTGTGCGCTTCACCTTTCTTCTCATAGCCTAGAGGCTGTTCAACATAAATCTCTTCCTTTAACACTCCATTTAGGAATGCTGACTTCACGTCCATTTGGTAGACTTTCCATTTGTTTTGTGCTGCTATGGACAGCACTGCTCTCACGGTTTCCATTCTCCTTCAGCATTGCTCTTGGTCTTGTAAACCCATTTCACTCCAATGACTTCTTTACCTTTTGGTAGCTCAACCAAATCCCATGTTTTGTTTCTTTCTATGGCATTCATCTCCTCATCCATAGCTTCTATCCATTTCTTATCTTTAATTGCATCCTCGAAATGAATAGGATCATCAACATGACAAAACAAGGCAAATAGGGAATTCATTCCTTCATCATAAATATCACTTAGAT